>PVKY010000740.1:0-41196 GCA_004027775.1 Bradypus variegatus
TTGTAGATCACACCCCCTTTTTTTAGTGTATGGATGGATGAGTAGAAAGATGGGGATAAAAACTGAATGACAAATGGTATGGGATGGGGGGATGGTTTGGGTGTTCTTTTTTCATTTTTAGTTTTTTGTTCTTGTTCTGATTCTTTCTGATGTGGGGAAAATGTTCAGAAATAGATTGTGGTGGTGAATGCATAACTAGGTGATCATACTGTGAACGGCTGACTGTATACCATGGATGATTGTATGTTATGTGATTGTGTGAATGAAACTGAATAAAAAAAAAAAGTAAAAAAGAACATTGGTTACCCCCCCCTTTTTTGCCCCTATTTTTCTACTCATCCATCCATACACTGAACAAAGTGGTGTGTGGTCCACATGGCTTTCCCAATCACATTGTCACCCTTAATAAGCTACATTTTTATACAATTGTCTTCAAGATTCAAGGGTTCTGGGTTGTAGTTTGATAGTTTCAGGTATTTACTTTTAGCTATTCCAATTCATTAGAACCTAAAAAGGGTTGTCTGTATTGTGCCTAAGAGTGCCCACCAGAGTGACCTCTCAGCTCCTTTTGGAATTTCTGCGGCTGAAGCTTATTTGCTTTCACATCCCCCCTTTGGTCAAGAAGATGTTCTTTGTCCCATGATCTCAGGCTACTTTTTAATTGGATTTTGTCTTCTCTCTTTATGTGTGTCATGCATACCTTCCACGTCTTCTTTCCCAGTCTCTATTTTGCCTTTTCGCCGCAACTTTACCAGCCTCCCTGGTGTGGGGCTCGGCATGGGTGTGCACCCCTGAAGTGTCGCTGCCATGAAGACAGCGATGGTGCCCCAAAGCCTCCGGGGCCCCGGACCCGCCGGCAGCCCTTCAGGCAGCCTGTCTGTCTGCTGTCACCGTGACTGCTCTGCATTTTCCGGAATTTTATGTAGACGGGATCATATAGCATGTACTCATGTCAGTCTGGCTCTGTCATTCAGCGTAATTAGTGTGAGATTCATCCATATTGCTGTTGCCAAAAGTCCGTTCCTTTTAGGTGCTGGGAGTCTCCCGTTGTGTGGGTGTATCACAGTCTGTTCTTGCGTTCACCTGCAGGTGGATATTTGGGTTGGGTGGTTTCCAGTTTGGGGCTGTTACAGGTGAAGCTGGTAAGAACATTGGTGTCCAAATCCCTGTATGGACACATGCTTTCCCGTCTCGGGAAGACGCTGAGTTGCAGAATGGCCTAGCCACAGAGTAGGGGGTTTTGGCTTCTGAAGAAATGGCCACATTGTTCCGAAGGTGGTTTCACATTCTCGCAAGCAGTGGGTTGCAGTGCTTCTACTCCACCAGCTCTCCGTGTCATCAGTCTTTTTAATTTTAGCCATTTTAATTGGCATGCAGTGGTGTCTCGTTGTTGTTTTAACTTGCATTTCCCTAATGATTGGTGATGTGGAACATCTTTTCATATGCTTATTTGTTGTTCACAACTCTTCTTTAGTGAAGTGTCCAAATCTTTTCCACATTTTTTATTGGGTTGTTTGTTTCTTTGTTACTGAGTTTTGAGAGTTCTTTATATATTCTGAATACAAGTCCTTCATCAGATAGAGGCTTTGCAAATATTTCTTCTAATCTGTTGCTCAACTTTTCATTGCCCTTAACAATAACTTTTGAAGACAAGAGTTTTAAATTTTGATGAAGTCTGATTTATCGATATTCTCCCTTATGGCATTTCCTTTTGCATGTGAGAATTTTTACCTGTCTGAGGTCACAAAAGTTCCCCTATGTTTATTTCTAGGAACTTTATGATTGTAAGTTTTACATTTAGAAGTCTGTCATCTATTTTGAGTTTGTTTTTGTGTCATGTGATATGGATTTAAGTTTGTTTATTTGCAGATGGATATCCATTTTTCTAGTACCCTTGTTTTTAAATATCTTTCATGTCTGTACGAAGCATGTTCAGTCTGTCCTTTGGTTTTCTGCACATGTGGAACACAAGTGCCAAAACTGTCTTAATGTCCTTGTCTGTTGGTTTCAGCAAATGGCGGAGTTCTGGTTTGGTTTCCACAGAGTTGGTCATGCCTTCCTGCTCGTTAGCTGGCTCCTTGGGGTCAGGGTGACAGCTGCTCCAGGCACCTCGTGGCTGTTCCCACCTGCCTTGCTTGGGGCCCTGGCAGGGGTTCAGACTCGGGCCTGCCCAGGAAAGGCTGTGGGACCACTGCTGTTCGGCAGTGTGTCTCAGCATTGCGTGCAGGTGTGGGCTGGCCTAGATGGTAACGGAAGGTTCAGCGCTGTTCCCTGGGTTCTGTTCTGTGGACCCAGGCTTTATTGGGGATTCGGGCCTCCAGGAACATCCTGAACACAGAGAGTGAATTATTATGAACTGTGCTAAAGTCCTCCTCCAACTGTGACATAATTCATCTAGGAATATCCTGGGACTCTTGTTTGAATGTGGCCCATTACTGACCTGAACGGTGTGTTTCCTTCCAGCGTGTTTATTGCCAGCTTTCCTGAGTACACCCAGCCAATGATAGAGCATCTGGTTGCCCTGAAGATCAGCCACTGGGACGGGTAAGTGTTCTGTTTCTGTGTTTCTCTAATCAGCTGAGGATGTAATTAGCCTTTCTGTGAAATAAGAATTCATTGGTTTTGTTTATTTTTTTTGCCAAGGAGAGATTCAAGTTTCTTGTTGCAGATGCCATTTTTTAGAATAGCTTCTAGGGAATCATGGAAATCCTGGGCTCCAGGCCAGAGGTATTGGTTGAGGGTTTATCTTCAGTTTTACTTCTGGAGCCTGTAGTCACACATGTGTCCTGCACATGTGAATGCTTTTGTGTTAGTGGGGGTGGAGGACAGTTAGTCCCCGAGGGTGGAGGCCACTTAGGGTACAGAACGCACCCCATCTCCCTGAGCAGATGACATGCCTTAGCACCCTGCTTGTGGCCATTGTCACAGATATAGTAGCAGTTTCTGGGAGTCTTAGCCTTTCACAGGCAGCTGAGCATGTGTCTTCACAGGGAAAGATGAGACGGCAACCCCGAACCCAAACGTGGCCTGATTGCTGCCCACCATCCACACTGTCTCTGGGAAGACATGCTCGCTTCTTGTAGGAGGCCTGAGGTAGCTGCCTGAGACCCACAGACAGGAGGACTGAGGGATAGGAAGTGCCTGTGCCTGAGTAGTTTCACTGGGGCGTACGTCAGAGCCCCAGTTTCAGGATGGGTGTCACTTGCGCAAAGTTCTTTCTGACCCACTGGGGGACATGCTCCAGCTCCTGCAAGGACCACAGCCTTGGAAGTCTCCATTAGTCGTTGCTGCGCAGCAAAGCAGCCAGGCTGCCCCACAAGGGAAGCCCAGAGGTTGTGCCTTCGGCAAGGGGAGCACCGGGACTGAGAGCCAGCCACGGAGCGCCCTCATGGCGGAATTTCCTCCAGCTCCCTGGGTTTCTTTGCTGATCAGCCATAACTTCCAGAAAAGTTCATATTCCTTATGTTTGAGTCAAAACTGCAGACATGATGCCCCAAGCACTCATAATTGGAATCAGGGTCTCCTGAAGCGAACTTGTGAGAAGCTGGTTAATTTGTCTTTCTACCACCTTATAAATCAGTAAGACGTGTAGAATCAAAGTTGTCAATACATAGCCCAGGGTGTTCCCTTGAACTTTGAGTTTACTTATATTTATTCACTGGGGTCAGCAGGCTAAGGCCCGCAGGCCGGGTTCCTGATTTTCTAACCAAGGTTTTATTGGAACATTATGTGTCTGGTTGCTTTTGCCACAGCAGTGGAGTTGAGGGGTTGTGACGGAGGCTTGCAGGCCTGCAGTATTCTCTATCAAGTCTTTGAAGAAAACTTCATCAGTGCGTATGTGACTATTCTGAGAAGTAAATATTTTGCTGAATCATTTCAGCTTTTTCAGCCCTATTGAAGTATCGGTTACATACCATAGAATTTTGGCACTGTAAATATAAAATTCAATGATTTTAAATAAATATATTAAATTGTGGAGCCATCGCAAAAATCCAGTGTTGGAATATTTCCAGCATCCCAACAAATTCCATCAATCCCTGCTGGCTCATCAGTTCCAGAAAACCACTAATCTGCTTTCTATTGCTACATGTTGGCCTTTTCTGGACATTTCATTTAAATGGAGTCACAGTGTGTAGTCTTTTATGTCTGGCTTCTTTCAATCAGCACGATGTTTTGAGGTTCATTTATGTTGTAGTGTTTATCAGTATTTCATGCCTTTTTATTGCTGAATAGTATTGCATCGTATAGAAAGCCACAGTTTGCTTATCTATTCACAGTTTGGTCTTTCGTGTAGATTGTTTCCTCTTTCCATTGTGGGGTTGTAATGAGTAGTATTGCTGCTAGCACGCAGGGAAGTCTGTGTGGGCACGTGCTGTCTCACTGCCCTCGGGCAGATGCCCGGGAGTAGAACTGGTGGGTTGCATGGCAAGTTAATGCTTAGCTTTTTATGAAATTGCCAGACTGTTTTCCCAAGTGGCCATCCTGTTTTACCTTCCTGCCAGCTATGTAGGAGGGTTGTGGTTTCGCCACGTCTTTGCAGATGCCCTCTGTCTTTTCTGTTGTAAACGGTCTAGGGAGGCGAGCTGGCCTCCTGATGCAGTTCACGTCGCCCCTTTCAGTCCTGCTTCTTTGTCTTGGGTCACGTCGGCCCAGGTTTTTGCCCATTTTTGAAAGGGATTGTCTTATTATTGACCTGTTTGAGTCCTTTATACATGATGGGTGTAAATCCTTTATCAGACATATGATGCATAAATACTTTATCCCTGTCTATAACTAATCTATTGATTTTCTCCATGGAGTCTTTAGAAGCATAGAAGCTTTTAATTTTTCTTTTGTATCTGGTGCATTTGGTGTCATGCCTGAGAACTCTGCCTAACCCAGGGTCATGTAGATTTTCTTCTGTGTGTTCTTCTGGAAGTTTTATAAAAGTCTTATGTCTGGCTTTTCAGTCTGTGGTCCATCCTGAGTTAGTTTTTCTGTATGGCTTGAGGTGGGGTCCAAGTTCATTCTTTCATATGGGTTTTCAGTCATCACCATGCCATTTTGTTGAAAAGACTGTCCTTTCACCATTTCACTGTCTTGATACACTTCTCACAAATTAGGTGATCCCCGGCTCTGCCTTGCCCATATTGGGCTCTTCCTGCCTTGCCAGTTTTATCTTAAGGTTTGACATCAGGGAGTAGAAATCCTCCATTTCGTTTTCCAAAACTATTTTGGCTATTGTGGGTCCTTTGTATTTCTATATCCATTTTAGGACCACCTTGTTGATTTCTATGAGCAAGCCTCAATGGCGTCGAGAAATGAATAGATTAGTCATAGACAGGGATAAAATATTTATGAATCATATGTCTGATAAAGGATTTACTCCCATCATGTCTATTTCTAGGAGCAAGCCTTGTCTCATCGGGAGAAGCCTGCTTTTCCCTGCTGGGCCTGGATGCAGCGCTCCCGCAGAGCTCGGCTCAGGCCGTGCCTTAGTGTCCGTTTGCAGTGAGCAAGACAAGAGCAGGCTTGCTTCTGCTTGTTATTTGAACTGGCTTTCCCAGTGCAGTGTCTCCCCTCTGTGTGCAGGCAGAGCTGCCGGCCCGGGCACCCCTGAGGCTCCGTGAGCAGGCTGACTCAGCTGCTGCCCAGGGGTCTTGGGTCTCCTGTCTGCACTCATGGACCTGCGACGGGCTGGCTCGCACACTGGGTAGAATTTCAGATGAGCCTCACCAATCGGAGCAGATTGTTATCTGAGTGATACTGAGCCTTCCCGTCCAGGAAGATGGATTGTCTCTACATTTATTTCAATCTTGAATTTCTTTCAGCAACAGCCACGCAAACCTCACACATTTATTATACGTATTCTTAACTATTTTATTCTTTTTGATGCCATTGTTTTCTTAATTTTGTTTTCTGATTGTTTGTTCCAAGTATAAGGAGAGTTGAGTTTTGCATATCAAGTTTCTAGCCTGTGACCATTTGTAGGCCCCTCCATGCACGTGGAACCCTGTCATCTGCAAATACAGTTTTATTTTGTCCTGTCCACTCTCAGGGTCTTAATTTCCTTTTTTTTTTTTTTTTTTTTTTTTTGACTTCTGCTTGCTATGTTTTTGCTTTGTTAGGCCAACCTGTATGCAGCAATGGCCAGAAGTGATGGGAAGAGCTACCTTTCCTGGTTCTCACTTGCAGGGGAAACCATTGCATGTGGGTTGGCTGTAGGTTTCCTGTGGATGCCTTTTGTTCAGTTGAGGAACTTCCCTTCTAGTTCTAGTTTGTTGAGGGTTTTTATCATGAGTGGATGTTAGATTTTTCCAAATACTGTCTCTGAATCTATTGAAGTTTTGTTCTTTGCTGTACTGCTGTGGTGCGTCAGGTTCTTTGATTGCCCGGTGTCATACCAACCTTGAGATGGGTTCCACTGGCATGCTGTATGCTCCTTTTTAGAGTTTAGTGAGTTTGGTTTGTTAATACTTCTCTAATGATTTTTGCCCCAGTGTTCATGAGGGATTTAGTTTGTAGTTTTCTTGTGATATCTTTGTCTGGGTTTGGTATCAGGGTAATTCTGGCCTCAGAATAGGCTGGAATAGGCTAGGAAGTGTTCCCTCTTTATTTTCTGAAAGAATCTGTGCAGGATTGGAATTATTTCTTGATGTATTTGATAGAACTCACCAGTGATGCCATCTGGGCCTGAGTTCTTTATGGAAATATTTCAAATTACTAATTCAATTTCTTACTTATTATAGTTCTATTCAGATTTTAAATTTCTTCTTGAGTCAGTTTTGGTAGTTCTTGTCTTTTGACGAGTTTGTCGGTTTCATCTCAGTTGTTTGATTGTTGGTATAGAGTTGTTTATAGTACCCTTTAGATAACGTTTAATTTTTCATAGGTTTCGTAGTGATATCCCCTCTAACATTTCTGATTTTGGTAATTTGTGTTTTCTTTCCTATTTTCTTCACCAGTTTAGTTTAGAGTTGGTCAATTTTGTTGATTTTTTTTCCCCTTAGGGAACTAGGTTTTTATTTCTTTGATTTTCCTCTATTGCTTTTCTGTTTGTAATTTTATTTATTTCTCCTCTAACACATACTGTTTCACTCCTTCTTTTTGCTTTTGGTTTATTTCCTCTTCTTTTATTAGTTTCTTAAGATGGAAACTTTGGTTTTTGATTTGAGACCTTTTTTCTGATACAGTTGTGTAAAGCTATCAGTTTTTTCTCTAAGCCCTGTCCTAGTTGCGTGCTATAAATTTTGATTTATTAATATATTTATTCAGTTCAAAATAATTTTCCTTATTTCTACTTTGACCCATAGCTTAGTTAAAAGTGTGTTTAACTTCTAAATATTTCTGTTTTCGCTAGATTTCCTTTGGTTTTGGATATCTTATATATCCAAAAATATATATTCCAAACGAATATATATTGTATAATTTCAGTCTTTAAAAATTCATTGGGATTTGGTTTATGTCCTTTATTAGTCAGTGTTTTCCAAAGAAACAGAACCGACAGGATGTGTGTGTGTGCACGTGTGTGTGTGTGCACGTGCGTGCAACTCCGAATTCTATAGGGTGGCTGCAAGCTTAACTCCAGTGAAGGTTTTGATGAATTTCCCAAGAGAAACTGGCTGGCTGAAGAAGAGATGGAAATTTTTCTTTCTGCTGAAATCTTCAGTTCTCCCTTTAAGGATGAGACTTCTCTCATTGCCAGAGGCAGTCTAATTTATCGATTGTAGATGCTGTCAACTTACTACTGATTTAAACCCACAGAACCCCTCACAGTAACCAGCAGGCCGGTGCTCACTTGGCCAGACAGCTGTTCACCATGGCCCAGCCCAGGAGACGCTGGGATGCAATCATCACATGCCCATCCTTGGATGCGTCGTTGTGCATGTTCCATATGTGCTTGAAAATAATGTTTCTTTTGCATTCATTGGGCATGGGGTTTTAAAAATGTTACTTAGGTCAAGTTGGTTGATAGTAGATACTGAGTAATCCTGTTGTTCATTTTCACCTACTTGTCTATCAATTCAAGAGAGGGCTGTTGAAATCTCTGACTTTCAAAAAATTGTCCCTTCTTTCAGTTGTATCAGGCTTTTTAAAAATGTATTTTGGATGGGACTCTTTTGTTACGTGTATATAGATTCATAATTTGTATATCTTTCTAATGTGTTGGCCCTTTATCCTTATGAAATGTTCCTCTTTGTCTCATGTTACATTTCATGTCTTAAGGTATAATTTGATATTGTGGCCTAGGGGTTGGCACCAGTTTCTTTAGAGAGTCAGATACTTAATATTGCAGGACTCTGTCCTGTATATTTTATCGTTTTATTTTTTTTTTTCTTTTAGCAACATTGCTGAAATGTAAAAGCCATTCTTAGCTTGGAGCCTTACAGAGGAAGGCCTCTTCTCTGTCCCGTCCCCAACTCATGGAATTTTTTTGCTGTTAATTTCATTTTAAAGTTTCTTTTGAGTAAATCTTTCTAGTGTAAGCTCGAAAATCTGAAAGTTTTGGGGATGCATAGAATCACTTAGTGGGGGCAGGAGAAGAGGGCTAGAAACTTGTCTACTTCTAGTTCCAGCCAGGCCACAGGTCCTGCTGTCAAACCAGCTAACGCTTTCTAGCACTGCCGGATTTACAAAGCATGGTCATGACCCTGCTATTGTTAGGATTTTTCAGAGGTGGAGATATTTCTGTCTTTTCCTGTTATTTGCTTGGATTGTATCAAAGAGAATGCCAGCTAAAACTTTAGAGAAGGGTTTCTCCAATTTTCTGGTAAATAACAAAGCTCTTGAGAAAAGGGGCCTTCCAGAGCGTGTGCCGGGCCTACTCAGCACCACTTTCTCAGCCTTCGAGAGGTGATGTGTGCCATTTTTGCTTCCTTTTTTAAGGTGTGCTGGTGCTTGGATATACTTAGCCGGTATAATTTTACTTAAAGATAAATATACCGTTTTTAAATAAATAAAGCTTGCGCTCCATGTGGCACTGATCGGGGAAGATGCGTGTGGCTCAGCCTGGTGGAGGTGCCCGCTCTACCTCCCGGCCTCATGCTGCCCATTGAGACGATCTCCATGCGGAACGGCCCTGGGTAGCGATGCCAGGGTGTGGCGGGGGACCTGGGGCAGCCCCATGGAGGCGTGGCGTCCAGGTGAGGGGGGCACGTGGGGGCCCCCTCGGGCAGAGCTGGGAAGACCCTCCATTTTCCCAGGCTTCATTGCAGTGCTTGTATGTTTGGATTTTTTAATCAAATTACGGAGACTCTTCTTCCTCATGTTTTCACCTAATATTTCATCGTGTTTCTGTTATGCAGCTGTCCTGATCTTGTTTTAATTTAACGCCTGCCTGTCCCTGCCTCGTGCCGGCAGGGCATCTGCTCTGCGGCACTCTCTGCACTCCTGCTGGCGTCATCCTGCCTCTGCCTTCCTCGGCCTCCCTGAGCCGGGGTCTCCCCGAGGGAGGGCCTCTGGCCCTGCCTTGGTGCCGTGTCCTCTACAGTCAGGTGGTTGGATTGAAAATATTAGGGTAATATGAAATGTGCCTCATATTTATCAGGTTTAATCATGTGAAAGTTTTCATATTCAACTCTTGGGATCTTCAGAATGACAACTTCTCATGGTTCAATCTAACACATGCTGCTTCTGAATAACTCTGGGGAGGTTTAAGGCGACACTGTGCCCGTCTAAACTAGACCAAGTTGTGGGGTAGGGTGGGCCTGTGGCCATTGGCTCCATTTCAAAAACATTGTGGTAAATTCCCTCTCATTTGTGACTACCAGCCTTGCACCAATGCTTTCGTCTACCCACCCCAGGGTCATCCGGGAGCTGTCGGCGAAGGCGCTGCACAACCTGGCCTGGCAGGCTCCTGAGTACAGCGCCTCTCACGGTAGGTGTGGCGGCCACATGCGTGGCAGGACAGCGAGGGGTCCAGGGGCAGCCGGGACGGAGCCCCAAGGGTGGCCGTGGTCCTCTCTGAGGCCCCGGCCACTGTGGAGCAGCCCCCGTGCCCTGGAGCTCAGCACCCCCCACTGAGTCTTTGCGCAGAAGGGATTTGTGCCGTATTTCAGAAGTAGGCACTTTCGTTTTCAACAAGGGAAGGGACCTGTAAGGCAGTAAGTGGAAACATGGTCCTGAAGTTGTGGTGTGCAGACAAGCACCAGGCGCGTCCCTGCCTTTCAGGGCAGCCTGTTGCAAATGACCGCTACTTAGCATCGGTGGGGTGGCCCTGACCAGAGGCTTACAGTCGGCAGCGCTCAGACTTCAGAATGAAGCAGTCGGAGACCCCGGCCAGATCTGATTTATTATGCTCACTTTCCCTAAGGAGAGAAACCTGCCTGTGCCACCCTGTCTTTTCTACTGGGAATAAATAAGCATCTCCCTTAGGTGTTAAGAACAACAGTGCAGTTTATCAAACTTATACACAGCCCCCAAATCTATTACCGTGATGCATTAGTGCTCCAGCTGTGGCTTTTCCTCAGGAATCAAGGGGTTTTATTTGTGTGGGTTTTAATCTAATGTGAGAATTTCACCAATTCAAGTTTGGATACAGTTTGTCCTTGGTCAGGGATCGGACAGTTTCGTCTACCCATCAGTGCTCAGGTGGCCCCCCCACGCCCTCCAACCCACCTGTCTCCTGGCCGCCCTTGTGACGCTGCAGTAAAATCCAGCTCCTCTTTCTCTGGGGCCCCCAACCCTCCTCCAGGTGCCCTCCCCCCGGCTTTCCTCCTCAGCGGTGATGCCCCTCCCCTGACTCACTCACCGCCCTACCTGCAGATCCCAGGCTGCCCTCTCCCGAGCCTGGGTCAGAGGCCACCCGGGGCCCCTGGCCAGCTGTGTTCCCCCTCCTTGGCTCACACCTGCAGCGTGAACAATGGCTCCTGGTTCTCGCCCACCCCTGCCTTTTCCTCTGCCCCTACAGGGTCTCTCCCTCACAGGGAGAAAGAAGAGTTCTTTCTTCATCCAGGCAGTGTTTTAAAATATTGTAGCCCACCTGCTGGGTGCTGTTGGCACCATCACCCCTTGGGACCACAGTCTGTCGGCCTCAGCACCCCCGTGTTTGTCTGGTGCCCTGGGCTTCTTTCCCGTCCCCCCCGTGGCCGTCCCACTACGCTGCTGTCGCTTGCCGGGTCCGTTGCTGCAACTCCCCAGCCAGGCTCTTCCGGGGAGACGCAGCCCCTGCAATGGTGTCCACCAAAAGACTCGCTCCCCTGAGCCCCGGCTTCTCTGTGCTGACACATGGCTCCTGCTGAGCCTCTGCCTGGGACTCCCATTTGCCTTCTCAATTTTTATTCCCACCTCAAGTTCTGGTTCCAGGATCCATTTCTCTGAATTCTTCCCTGATACTTTTACCCAGAACTTAACTTCTCTTTCCTTCTTTTTAGTCCTTTGAGCACATCTTCATAAAGAATTTTAATAGGAACAAAGTTTGCTCCTTGCTCTTAGAACAAAGTGATGCTCCCCTTCTCTTGGGCCTTCCAGTGCACCTCCCTTAGATGCGGCCCCAGCCCACCTGCTGTCTCTATGCTGCTTCTCACGCCGGGTGCCTGCAACCACTTGCCCAGTGCCCAGAAGATGGGCTCCCAGGAGCTCCGTCTGTCCACCCCTCACTCCCCAGGTTGAAGGGGACATGTGGTGGTGGAAGGAGCTGGAATATGGGACATTTCCCTTCTCCCTATCCTCTGTCTTCTCTCTGTGTCACTCACCCTGTGTCTGAAGAGCACAAGGAATGTGTGCTGTTTGAGATGCCATGAAACAGGCTGGTGGGGATGGGCTGCCCGCAGAGCCTTCCAGGTGCTGGCAGCAGAGCCTCTCATGGGGGTGGGGGTGGGGCGGCTTCTCAGCACACCCCTGCTGAGGGGGTTTTATTTGTGCCGTTGAGATTAGAGCTGGGGTGTTACAGTGGGGTTGCACCATGCGGTCCCTGTGCAGTGATGCATTTTCTCACGTCAGTTTCTAAATCCTTGAGTCTTTGACAGAGGATGTGTATGTTCACTCATTTAGCCTGTCCTTCCCACCCATCTTTGCAGTTCTCCCAAGACTGTTGTCCTTGACGCTGAGTCCAGATGTACACACCCGTCATGGAGCGATTCTCGCCTGCGCGGAGGTCACCTACGCCTTGTACAAGCTCGCAGCCGAGGAGGGCAGGTATGAGGATGGGGCTGCAGACAGGAGGTTAGCTTCATTCATAGCCTGCCTGGAAAGACGTTCATCCACAGGCTGGCTTCACATGTCTCACAGCCATGTCGCAGGGTCTTCTAAGTTACCCTGTTTGATGATGTTTGTAGATCGCCAAGCCTCCTTGGTGAGTGGTGTCCTGTTGGTGGGACTGGCACCTGCTCAGGCCTGCTGCGTGTGGTCAGTGTGGGGCCTGGTTGCCGGGAGGTTTTGGGACCCTGTGCCCAGCGGCCGTTGTCTCATGTTCCCAGGCGTGAGGAGTCAGAGCATAAAAGCAAAGACACTTTTTCAGGAATAGTGTCGAGTAGCTCACACCTCCAGTATTCTTTGTTCATTTGTTGCTCTTAATCATTTAAAACACTAGAGAACGTATATTTTAATGAGAATTTTTTCAATTGGCTTTCTTTGTAATGATGACAGAGCGTGTAGTATAGTGTTATTGGAGAAGTTCAGTCCACGGGAATGTTTTGTTCCCTTGTTAACATTTAAAAGCCCCTGGGAGACTTTTTTTCTTATTTCCAAATGACTCTTCCTCAAAATGGAGATCTCAGGATGACACCAGGCAAGGACCCCTGCATGTAAACCAGGGCTGCTTTGGGGGACCCCCAGGGGCACTCCCAGATCTGCTCTGCCCACCCATTGGTGCCCTGCACTGGCGCATGAGTGTCTAGCAGGTTAGACGGCGATGATGCTGCAGCCTTGGGAGCTGTGTTGGGCGCAGGCTGGGGTCTGCCATTTCCCGGCCACATGGGCCACTCCTTCCCTTCCAGTGCTTCCACGGCACGCTGGCTCTGGAGCCCGAGGGGGGCTTGGGTGAAGCCATCGGCACTGCCCAGCTCAGAGGAGGCGCTGGTGGGTGCCGAGGGTGTCGCTTCCGAGCCTGTGCTGCAAGCCAGTGCCACTCAGGCCTGTGTAGGCCCAGGAGTTATGGCTCTGAGCCCTGCCCTCAGAGGAGTGCATGGACCTGTGGGGGAATTCCACTCACCCACCTGTCCGCCCACCTGTCTGTCCACTCTCCTGTCTGCACGTCCATCCCCCCGTCCGTCCACCCGCCCATTGCTGGTCTGTCTGCCTGTCCATCCACCCATCCATCCATCCACCTGCCCATCTGTCCACCCTCCTGTCTGCATGTCCATCCACCTGTCCACCCTCCCCTCCGCCCATCTGTCCACCCGCCCATTGCTGGTCTGTCTGCCTGTCCATCCACTTGTCCACCCGTCCGCCCTCCCGTCCACCCACCCATCTGTCCACCCTCCTGTCTGCACGTCCATCCACCTATCCACCCTCCCCTCCTCCCGTCTTTCCATCCATCCTTGTACTGAATTAACGTAAACAGAGTGCTTTATTCTGACTACCTGCTGTTATATTTTAGCTCTTGGGGAACCTTGGAGAAGGTAGATTGGAAAGAAGTTAAAAACAGGTGGGAGGGGAAGGGTTTTGGTCCCAGGTCACTGCCTTTCAACCCTGCAGCTCCGACTTGCAAGTACAGTCAGGTTCATAAGATGTGTGTGTGGAGTGGGCAGTTGTGGGCTAAGCTGAGAACCCAGCATTTACACCACTTCTATCTCTGGTTATGAAAAATGTCTTGTCAAATCAAGCTTCTGTCTGAAAATTACCCTTTGGAAAGGGACCTGTTGTGAGTTTGGGATCCCGGGTGGCTTCCTGCTGTGGGTTGAGATGCCCCCACCCTTAGTGTCCCCGCCTCCAGAGGGGAGCTTCCTTCCCTTCTCTTCGGTGCTGGTAGGTGAGTCCTTGGCCCACCCTGCAGCCCCCCAGCTTCCCTGTTGGCGTTTTGGGGCCTGCAACCCTGCAGGAGTGGGGGGTGAAGCCTGAGACTCCACAGGGGGCAGCCACTTCCCAGAGCTGAGTTGAGAGGGTGGGGCTTGCAAAGCCTCCCGTCTGGGGCGGTTGGGACTTGCCAACCTGGCTTTTATGTCTCCAGACTGCACCGAAGTGTGATGTGGAAGGTGATGAGCAGGCTCCTGGCGGGGGTCTGGCTTCTGTGCTGAGGTAACGGCCACAGGGAGCAATCCTGGGCTGGGGCAGGGGGCCTCCTGGGCTCTGGCTCACTGCTGTCCAGAGCCTTCGGGTGTGTGAGCTGCTCCTGCGGCCTGAGAAGACCTTGGCCTTGGGGTCAGGCTGAGCAGGCCCTCACTAAAACCTTGTTCTGGAAATGCTCAGCCCAAGATCGTTCAGTGTGTGTGGAAAACACACGCCCAGGCCAGGATGATGACGACATGCATTTTGGGGGATTCATTGGGGCAGGGGAGTGCCTGCTGCCGGCCTCTGCTGAGAGACAGGTGGTGCCGCTGCCACCGGAGCCTCGGACGTGGCCTCGCCCCACAGCACCATCTCCTGCTCGATGGGCCTGCTCCATCTGGGGTCCTTGCAGTGCCCTCGGTCCGGCTGCGCTGTGGAAGTGCCGTGGGCAAGGTGGGCTGTCTGGCCGCAGTGTTCACCCTGTCGGCAGGTGTGTGGTTTCCCCACCCAGTGCTCACATGTGTCCTTCTTCCAGAACATTGGGGGTGGGTCCCCAAGACTCAGCATGTGGACGTCCTCATGGCCATGAAATGTTCCAGTGAAAGGACACAAGGCACCGTCAGCAGAGTGACGGAGTGCAGGGGGTGCAGTCCAGGGGGACCAGGCGCGATTTCCAGGGCCTCTCGGGGCGTCACCCATGGCGCTTACCTCCTCTCACAGCAGGTGGTGACCACGTGTGAAAGCATAGTGCACTGTTGATAACAGACTGTTTAGGCCAGGCAAGCCCCTCTCAGCAGTTATAGGGGGATCCCTCCTGAAATCTAGGTTCCCAGACCCAGCCGAGGGCCGGCCTGCTCTGGCGACTCCTTCCTGCACAAACACATGCCCAGGAGTGGAACTGTTGGGTCATGTGGCACTCACGTCTCAGCCTCCCTGGGGACACTCAAGGTCTCTCCCAAAGGGCTGGGCCAGCAGCAGGAGCCCATCTGCTCCCCATACTCAGGGCTCTGGCTGCTGGAGTCCTAGGGTGTGCAGACAGAGCCTTGACTTGGCACTGCTGCTACCTAAACTCAGGCATGGAGTGGGGGGGGGGGGCCCTGGACAGAGCTGAGTCCTCCTGGGCCCACGTTTCTCTGGTGTGGGCCCTGGGGTTGGAGCCTCTGCTGCACGGGGTCTCAGGCGCTGTGTTTGGAATCCTGCAGGCCCCTCACAGACCACCTGAATGGGCAGGCCCTGGACGGACTGAAGCAGATTCACTGCCAGGTAGGTAGGGATGTGCCCCGCACCCCTGTGCCGAGCAGCGCGTTTGCAGGTGGGTGTCGCAGTGTCCATCTCACGCTCCTCGGCCATGGCGGGTCCTGGGGCTGGTGACCAGAGCTGACGCTGTCCGAGGGCTCCGCTGGTCTCCACCCAACTCAGGGCTCGGGTTGGGGCTGCACACTGGCCGCGAGCATGAACGTGCTGCTGGTGTGGCCTGGGTGTCCTCAGCACAGGGTGTAAATTCACTCAGTCACTGAAAGCTTCTAGTGTTCCCCGGCTCGTGGTTTAGAGTCTGTTTTCCTTCCAAGGTGCCTGACCAGTGGGCTCAGGAGACTTGAGCTTTCCCTGCAGGTTTTCATACAATTGGCACTCGGGACACACTGCCCTCTCCCTGAGGACATGCCAGTTCTCGCTGGGCACACGGCGCTCCCCGCAGCTGCTGGGGGACAGCAGACACGGGGTGCAGCCTCCCCTGTCCTCCCCAGTGGCATGGCTGCGCAGGGGTCTTGAGGCTCCTGAAATTACAGCCCAAGCTCTGTGTGGATGCCTCTAGGAAAAGGTGCGCATGTTTTGCTGGGTTGAGATTGTCAGGGGCTTCTGGGACTCCAAACAGGTCAAGTATGAACTGTGGCTCTTAAAGTCGTAATTGTTCATAAGGAATTACATGGCTTTGCTGTTAGTTGTTCCAAATAAAGTTTTGTATTCTTAAAGATGTTTTTCTTTCTGAAAGAGTAAGTCTTTTGTTCTGGCGAAGCCG
The DNA here is from genome assembly GCA_004027775.1 of Bradypus variegatus. Classification (NCBI taxonomy): domain Eukaryota; kingdom Metazoa; phylum Chordata; class Mammalia; order Pilosa; family Bradypodidae; genus Bradypus; species Bradypus variegatus. The sequence continues at coordinate 16,142 of PVKY010000740.1, forward strand.
TTTAATTTGTTTACTGGAGTTTTTTCATTTGTTGAGATGGAATCTAGTACTCACTTCTGCCTCTGGGGGCAGCACGACAGTGCACGAGATTGTTGTGTGGAGAGGGCCTCAGTGAAACCATCAGCCCCCTGGCCCTGGTTTACCTTTTTTTTGCCCCCCATTTTTAAAAAGATTTTATTGAGCTATATTCACATACCCTACAGTCATCCACAGTATACTATCAGTAATTCACAGTACCATTGTATAGTTGTGCATTCATCATCAGAGTCAACTTTTGAATATTTTTCTTACTCCAAAAAATATATATTAAAAAAAAAAGTAAAAAAGAACACCTAAAACATTCCATCCCACATCTCCCCCCCCATCCCACCCTATTTTTCATTTAGTTTTTGTCCTCATTTTTCTACTCATCTGTTCATACACTGGACAAAGGGAGTGTGAACTATAAGATTTTCACAATCACACAGTCACACCATGTAAGTTACATGGTTATGCAGTTGTACTCAAGAATCAAGGCTACTGGGTTGCAGTTTGATGATTTCAAGTATTTCCTTCTGGCTATTCCAATACACTAAAAACTAAAATGGGACATCTATATAGCACACAAGAATGCCTTCCAGGGTGACATCTTGATTCCGTTTGAAATCTCTCAGCCACTGAAACTTTGTTTTGTTTCATTTTACTTCCCCCTTTTGGTCAAGAAGATTTTCTCAATCCCACAATGCCAGGTCTAGACTCACCCCTGGGAATCATCTCCACGTAGTGGGGAGGGCAGTAAGTTCACCTGCCAATTGGCTTAGAGAGAGGCCACATGTGAGCAACAAAGAGGCTCTCTGGGGGAGACTCTTAGGCACAATTACAAGTAGGCCCAGCCTCTCCTTTGCAGCAACAAGCTTCACAAGGGCAAGCTTCAAGATCAAGGGCTCATCCTACCAAACTGTCAGTCCTCAACGTTTATGAGAATACCAGAAACAACCCAGGCGGGGACATCTAACATTCTCACATTCTTCTCCAGTTCCCCAGGGGTCCCTACAAATACACCATCATTCTCTGCCCAAATTACTCTGGGATGTATTGGAATTTCACACTAACCTGTACAAACCTACCAGATGTCACTTCCTATTCAAAGTTCCATGTAATTATGGTGTCTGAATAAACTGACCATACCTGGTTTCCTTTTTCTATAAAATGGGGTGATGCTAGCACCTGCCTCAGGAGTGTGAGAACTGAACAGTGCAATTGAAGAAATTTGTAGAGCTTTTGGCAAAATGTAAACATTGAGTAAATTTTAACTGCAGTGGCAACAATGATGTTGCTCATTGCTTTTCAGTCCCCTTAAAGAAGAATGGTCAGCACCCCAACAGCACGGTCAGTTTTCCACCCAAGGGGCCATTCTGGGGGATGTTGAGCACTCAGGTGGGGCCCCTGGGCAGATGTGGCCTGGCTGTCCCCTTGCTGGCCGACCCCCCTGCTCTGGGCCTTGGTCTCCATTTCCCTGTGAAGGAAGCTGGGAAGCCCCAGCTGCTTGGCTGACAGGAGGAGCAAACAAGGGACGTGTGTGGTGACCTCAGCGAGGGGCTCAGCGGGCTGGAATGGCCTCGTTCTGCTGTGCGCTCCCAGGTGCCCCTCTGCAGCCGGGCTGGGGCCTTAGGCGCGTCAGACTTGATGATGTTGATGGGGGTGTGTACTGTACAGTACTGTGTAAAAAAATCACAACTGTTAAAAACTGAATTATTTTTCAATTGTTTATTTTTAGCTTTATGATCGTCAGTTATACAGGTAAGTTTTATAGAACTGAAGTTCTTTTATAAGTCTTGTGTCTTACTGAGAAAGATATATATTGCCAGTAAAAGGTTGGACTAGTCTTGTTAATACTTTTAGGTAGTTGTGGCTTGTAGTTCATTCATCCTTGCAGTTTTTTGTACTGTGTCTGTTTTACCTGAGTGTCACAGTCATGTGGTTCAGTATTCAGTAGGCCTGAAAGGTCTAACCTGGTGTTTTTAAGTTTTGTGGAGGTTTCCTCGATGGGTATGAAGTCTGCTCACTTTATGCTCTGATAAGGTTGGGTGACTGTGTGGTCAGGGCCGTTGCCCCACAGAGCCCCCCTCCCATACCCCCAGCCCAAGGCCACTGGGGTCTCCCTCCTGCTGTGGTTTGCCTTTTCTAGAATTCCATGCAAATGAAATCCTGTAATATGAAGTCTTTTCATGCCTGGTTCTTTTCAGTTGGCATCTTGTTTTTGAGATTCATCCCCATTGTTGCGTGTCGTAATCTTTTGTTCCTTTCATAGCCATGTAGCATTCCACATGGTAGATGTGCCTCAATGCATTTGTGCAGCTGTTCGTGGACATGTGGGCTGTTGCCAGCTGTGGCTGCTGGGCATGTGGGCATGGAAGTCCTCATGGGACGGATGTTTCCATGTGTCCCGGTAGACACTTAGAGTGGCGTTGAGGGGCCACAGTCCGTGTGCTGCCCCTAGGGCTGTGCCAACTGCTCAGCCTTGCTGCTGCGCCATGACCTCGTCTGCCTGAGTGTTGTTGACCTTTGGAACTTGAGCACCTCACTGCTGCCTTGACTTGCTTTTCCCAGTGACTGGTGAGGGCAAGCATCTTGTCATGTGCTGACTGGCCATCTTACTCTTCTTCTTGTGCCACCTGTCTTCTAACTGAGCTGCCAGCGTTCTTTATGCATCTGCATGTGAGCCCTCTGTCAGATGTAAAATTGGCCCAATATTTTCTCCTGGTCTCTATGGCTTGCCATTTTGCCTTTCCTTTGTGGATTTCTGACATAGCTGTGTGTAGGGCTGTGAGCATCATTTGTTCTTCTTTGTCCCTGAGGTTTGCTAACTTGGGCTGCGCCTCTCCTGCAGCTGTGGCGCTGCTTGGTGGCTGTCCCCCAGGCTTCCCCAGCCTCGTCCGCCCTGGGCCTGCCCCGCGTGGTCGGAGCCCCTGGCGTAGGTCTCCCCCGTGGCCTGGCAGCTGTTCGGGTGCAGAACTTTTCCAGAGTTGGCTCTTTGTCCAGGTCTTCCTCCCCTTCTTTTTCTAAGCTTCACAGGTTGCCTTTCCTTCCCCTTGCCTCCCACAGGTACTCTGGGGCTGAGTGGGCCCCGTACAGACCCCGTGGGTCTGTGCCATGAAGATGGGCCATGGCGCAGGGCACGGGGCTCCTTGGGATGGGGTGCCCCTCAGCCCCTGCGCCCTGATGCTCTCGTGTCCTTCTGCGTGTATTGGGGTTTCTGGCCGAGACCATAGCGATTCTGCTCTTCTCATGGGTTTGTTTTAAGTGATGCTCGACCCAGAAGCAAGGCAGTGACAGTGGCCAGGATGGTGGCTCAGTCGGGAGGCAGCCAGGAGGCAACTCTGCTTCTGGGGGTGCGTTGGGGCACGTGGGGCCCTTGGGGATGCTTGTGCAATGGAGGTGTAGGGTGGCATCCTCCAGGGCCCCCCGAAAGCGAGTGAGCTGGGCAGATGCCCTTGGTTCAGGTGGATGCTGCTGTCGTCTGCAGGGCAGTGGTTTTCTAACCCCCCTGTTCTTCCTGTGTTTATCATCTGGGGTTTGGAAGTAAAGCACTGTCCTTTCACCCCATCCTGCCCTTGTGCTCTGAGAGCCACTCTGCCCTTTCCTCCTCAGTGCTGTCTTCCTCCCAGGCTGAGCGGTTTCTTTTCTTACGTGTGCAGACCAGGGGCCACTCGGAGCTCCCCAGAGCTGTCCCCAGGCAGGCTCTTCTCCCTGGCGCCTGCCCTGGGTTCCAGGATTGGCCTCTCTAAACTCCCACCTGCAGCTTCTGCCAGCCCGGGGGCTCCTGCTTGCGCTGGTTCCCGCCCCTCGGGCCATGGTCGGCACTGCTGCCCAGCGTGAGTCCTAGGCTGTGCTCCCCTTTTCCAGTGTTGGAGGCAGGAGGGTGAGCCTGGCTCCTGCTCCTCCATCGTGGACGGCGGCAGTCACCCGTGTCGATGTTTTATCCTCTCGTCGGCCTGTTTCTCCAGCCAGGTCCTTCATTGCCCCATGTGCAGGGTGGGCCCCCAGAGCAGACAGAACAGGAACATAAAACAAAACTCCGGTTCTGGTTGTGCTAGAGCATTCCTGGGGCACTTCCTCCTGTGCCAAATCATTTAGTCTTTAACAAGCGACAGCACGGAGCCCTCTTTAGACTTGCTTGTGTGTCACAGGATGCTGTGTCAGTCCCTGGGAGGTAAGATTTGGTGTCCAAAATGGGAGGCCTGGGGGGTGCTGAGAGATGGGGCATCAGTCGCTATTTCATTTCTTTTCACAAAAAGGTCATTCTTTCAGTAGAAAATTCAGTTAATCAGCATTTTAATATTGTTTGGAGGCTGTAATTATGTATGTTACTTGATGAAGGTGTTTTACCTTGTTTTATATAATAACACATTTTAACTGTGCTTGTTTTCGTTAATTTTTTTAGGGGTCTGGGAGGAGAACTCATGCGACAAGCAGGTAGGTCTCAAAGATGGAAGACTGCAGATGCGGGCTGCAATCCTTTATTCTAGCCATAAAAAAAAATGATCACAGTTTTTACTTCCTTTTTAGAAATAATTTAAAGCTTCCTGATAATGTGTCCTTTTGCACTCACAAGTAGTGGCCAGGCGACTTCTTCAGTCAGTGTTGCCTTGGGGGTGTGCCCGGCTGGAGCACGTTAGCTGATCTCACCTCCAGGATTTCTGTTCCTATTTTCCTTTAACTTAGAGGTTGTAATTTCCAGTTCCTTGTGGATTTAAATGCATTTTAGTGGCCCCAGTGTTGCCTGGCTGTTGGGGTGGGGATGCAGCAGGGCAGAGGGACAGTATGTCTTTTACAAAGGGTTAAATTAAGGATGTGTATTTAAATTAAATATAGAGCAAAGAATAAATTTTCAGGTAATATATATATATAAATGACTGGAGAGAATGCAAATAAAACTAACAAATCAAATATCTAAATTTCCTGAAGCCTGTTTAGCTGTTCAGAAAAATGTGGCACAGTCTTGTTTCTTGGACAGATGTTTCCCCTGGAGAGCCACTCACTACACTGGGGGGTCAGTGGGCTCAGACATCAGGGAACCCACAGCACGGGACCCCAGGACATGCTGCTCATCCAGTGACGTGGGGCCACTTGGGGACAGGTGGGGGCCAAGAGGACACATCTCTGCTCTAACCAGCTGGCGAGCCCCCCCTCCTCTGAGGACAGACCTTGTGGGTTGGCCCCGCACTGAACTCCCCAGCAGCTGGTATCAGCCTTCCCCGGACTCACCTCCACCATCTGCTACCTTGGATTCTGTTCCTTTCGTGCTGCTTGGGACCCTGCCCTGGTACCTGAGACGGGACACTGCAAGTTCTCCCATTTCCTCCATCGGCAGTGACCCTCAGAGTTGGTGTGCGGAAGTCCCGGGTGCTCTGAGGGTCTGTGTGCGGAGGTCCCGTGTGTTCTGAGGGTCTGTGTGCGGAGGTCCTGTGTGCTCTGAGGGTCTGTGTGCAGGGTCCCGGGTGCTCTGAGGGTCTGTGTGTAGGGTCCCATGTACTCTGAGGGGCTGTGTGCAGGGTCCCATGTGCTCTGAGGGGCTGTGTGCAGGGTCCCATGTGCTCTGAGGGGCTGTGTGCAGGGGTCCTGGGTGCTCTGAGCATCTCTGCCCTCTTTGCTCTGCCCTCTGCTCTGGGGTCTACTGGAGGGGGTGCCCCGCTGCTCTCGGTTCCTCTGGCTTATTGCTTGGAGCGTAGAAAGTGAGGTCAGCTGCCTCTGGTGGGATCATGTCCCCACGTGCTCACTCAGGGTGTGGGTCCTGATGGGTGAACCCTGGCCATACCTCGCTGTAGTGGGTTTTGGTGACCATCTTCCTTCCCCCTCAGGTGGGGGGTGATGGCAGGTGTTCTCGCTGCTAGTCCTGGGAGCCCAGTCCTGGTGACACTGCACCCTGACATGAGTGCCTTCATTTCAGTGGCCTCTTGCATGGCCCCTGGATGTCAACTCGGACCTTTTCTCATTCTTATTTGTCTTTCCCTTCTTGGGAAATTATTTTCCTTCAATGTTATTTAAGTATAAATAGTTGAAAAAGTGAAATAATTCTGCCATGTTTCAGTGGTCTTGCCCCACCCCTCCCGTCCTAAATTTTTATTTCCCCAGTGTCATCCCTTTAGGTTCTTCCTTCCGTACAGCAGTTTCATGATATCTTTAGCCTTTGATGTGTTACTTTAAATGAGACAAGACTCAAAGCTCTTGTCAAATGAGAAATCTAGTGGATCCGTGGTCTGCACGTGGCTGGCGGAAGCAGCAGCAGTATCTGACTTCAGTGAGGACTCTGACGTGGATTTCCCCCTTTGGTGGTACCTCGTTAGGAACGTCACGTGCGTCACCTGATCTGCAGGCACTCGAGGACGGCATTTAGTCATGCCTTCCTTTTGGAGGTTATTGTTATGGCAGCAATTGTTCAAGACATGGGGCTCTTCCCCAGACCCCCTTTGCTCACATTCAAGCAAACACCATAACAAGTTTGCATCTGCAGCAAAAACCCACATGGACAATATGATCATTGTGGCTGCCAGTGTCCTCGACTTGGCCCCACCAGGTCGGTTTTTCTAAGTGGTTGGAGTGGTGAGAGGGGCAACCCCCTGCAGCTCTTTCTGGACTCCCTTTGCTGATTATGTTCTTAGGCCTGGCCCTGGGATTTCACCATTTGGCGTGGTAAGCAGACCTGTGGAGCTCAGTTTTTCTGGGAGAAGTGGAGGAAGGAGCTTTATGAGCCAGGACAGGCTGGGTTATGCCACCGTATTTTGGTGGCTGGAACCACATGTGTGCTGCTGTGCGGTAGGGTCAGCAGAGGGCAGGGAGAGCCGCTGCCCCTCGCCGTCCCTCGCCATCCCTCGCCAACCCTCACTGCCCCACACAGGAGCTGGCAGAGGTGCTGCCTGGGCTGGGAGACAGACGATTCACGTTGGCTCTTTGCTTCCATTTCCACCCACATTTCATTGGCCATGGCGGGTCACATGGCCACCCCAGTTTCAAAAGTGTGGAAAAATACAATCCTCCCACGTGCCTAATGCCAACCGCAGTGTGAAGATCGTTTCTGAGTGACCAGCACAAAATAAGCCTTCGTGGTTTCCTCAGCGCAGGCACACGCACCTGCCCCCGCCCACCCCGGACCCCTCTGCTTCCCACTGTGGGCACATGTTTCTCTTTACACGTAGTTTAGACCACGCAAACGGGATGTTTTATCTAAGTTCACGTAGATTTAACCACACATTTACCATTTTTTCCTTTTCATTCCTTTCTGCATTTCTGACTTTCCAAGTGAATCATTTTTCTTTTGCCTTAGGAGCAAACACTTGTTCCTATTTTCCAGTTTATGTCTGCTGGTGATAAATTCTCTGATTTGTTTGTAAATATCTTTTTCAAGTTCATTTTTTAAGGATATTTTTGCTCAATATACAGCAGTAGGTTGGCATTTATTTAATTTGGTGATTTTTTTTGTTTTTTTGTTTTGGAACTTTGAAGATAACATCTGTTGTCTTCTGGATTTTTTCCTTTATCATTGAAAAGTTAACCTGCTAGTCTGCTTACTGTTCTTTTGAAGGTAGTGTTATTTTTCTCTGGCTTCTTTTAAGAGTTTGTGTTTGTCTCTGGTTTTCAGCAGTTTTACCAGGATATATCCATAATGAGTTTTCATAATGTTTATTTTGTTTGGGGTACTGGTGTTCTGATAACTGTAGTTTGATTTTTTGGTCAGATTTGGAAAAATCTCAACCATTATCTTTTCAGATATTGCTGTTGTACTTGTGTCTCTCTTCTGTTTCTAGGATTCTAAGTTCCCTTAGGTTAGACCCTCCCACTTTATTTTTTGTGTCTCTTACCCTCTCTTCTCTTTTTCATCTTTTTTTGTTGGTTTGTTTTTGTGCTTCACTTTGGGTGTTTTCTTTTATATATCTTCCACATCACTAATTGTCTGTTCAGCTGTGTCTTATTTTCTGTTAAATTCATCCAGTAAATTCTCAAGACCATTGTTTTTAATCTTCCCATCAGATTTCCTGTTTTTTTTTTTTTTTAGTTTCCTTATCTTTGTTGTAGTTTTCAATCATTTCTTTCACCTCCTTGAACATATTAAGCACAGTTTAAAATCTGAATCTAATAATACCATTATCTGGAGCATCTGTGATTCTGTTTTCAAAGTATTGAATATTGTATGTGAAAAATTATAGAAATATTTTGAAGCCTAAAAATGTTGACTTCCTACTCCAGAGAGTCTTTACATTTGCTTCTGGCAGGAGGCTAGGATGCTAGCCATCCATCTAATTTCAGGATTTGAGAGGATTCAGTGCTGGATTCCAGTCAGTTGCCTTACATTTTATACTTCTTTCCAGGGTACGGTCCTTTGGATTTGTAAGGGGTTTACTAGTACCTCCTCGAGAGCCCTCAATTCCAGTTTTGTCTCACTGACACATAGTAACTCCCAGAAGCCTGATTATCTCTCTGGACGTTTGAAGCCCCTCTTCTGGCATCACCAGATGCCCTGGGAGGGCAGCTCACCTCTCTGGGTTTGTTCTTCTCCCAGAGCTTGCTCGTGATTCTTTATTCCTGTGAGCTCTCCGGGGACTTGAAGCAGATATTTGCTTTTAATTTTGTCCAGCTTTTTAAAAATACTGTCTTACATGGAGGGTTGGTCTGAATTATCTAGTCTCTTACTTTTTATTTTAAGGTTTTTTTTTTAAATTTTGAAATAATTATAGACTCACAGAAACTTGTAAAATTAGTACATAGGGTTTTGTGTGTCTTTCACTCAGCTTTCCCCAGTAGTGGCATCTTTTATGACTGTTGTACATCAAAGCCAGGGAGTGGACATGAGTACATGTCACAGACTAGAGGACAGACCTGTGCATTCTTACCAGTTACCACGTGTTCGTGTGTGTGTGTGTGTGCACGTTTCGCAGTGCTGTGCCGTGTGTAGATTTGTGTAACTGTGGCCCCAGTCAGGATGCAGAAGTGTCCCATCACCACAGGGCAGCTCCCCGTGTTCCCCCTTCCATTCACAGCCACCCCACCCTGTCCCTTGCCAACAAAAATCTGTTTTCTATCGCTTTGGTTTTGCCACTTCGAGCATGTTATATAAATGGAATCACACAGTAACCTTTTGAGGAGGACCTTTTTCATAGGCATAAAGCCCTTGAGATCTATCCAGATTGTTTATATATTTTAATGGTTCATTCCTTTTTTATTCCATTGTCTGGTTGTGCCAGAGCTTGTTTAACCATTCACCCTGTTAAAAGATGTTTGGGCTGTTTCCAGGTTTTTCTATTATGAATTAATCTGACAAGAACACTCGGGTACAGGTATTTGTGTGATTGTAAGTTTTCATTTCTCTGGGATAAATGCCAAGAGGTTAGCTGCTGGGCCATATGGTGAGTGTGCTCAGTTTTATAAGGTCCTGCCAAGCCACTTCCAGAGTGGCTGCGCATTCAACATCCCCACTCTTTTGTTTAGCTGCTCTGGTATGTGTACAGTGGCATCTCATTGTGGTTTAACTTGTGTTTCCTGAACAGCTACTTTTGTCATATGCAGAGTGAATCTCCAAGAAAATTATTTTTAAAAACAGTGAGGACTTGCATTTTTCAGTCTTTAAAACGTAGTGTAAAATTACTCTATTCAAGACAGAATAGTCTTTTCTTAGGATCACACAAATAAATCAGTGAAACAGAATAGAAGGTCTAGAAATAGGTTCTGATATCACAATAGACACAGGAATTTGATATCCAGCAAGGGAGGCGCTTGGGCTCTTGGTGGAAAAGTGAGGATAGCTTGTTTAACGCAGAGGAAGATAAAATGTAGCCTCCTTCACACGTGTCCAAAACTAAACTTCTCATGAACTAAAAACTTGCTATAAAAAATCATAAAAGTCTTAGAAGAAATTTTAGGAAACATTGTGTGGATAATACAGGTCTCTAAACAACAACAACAAAATCTTCTTGATTTGGAAATTTTCACACCTACCCAAAAGTAAAGAGAAATAATATGATGACCCCCTGGTACCCCCACTCTTGTTTCATCTGCTCCCCGCCAGCGTGTTCTCGGTCTCCCGTACTGGAGTGTTTTGAAGGAGAACCTAAATACTGTATGTCATCGTATTACCTCAGTGGGATTTCTCCCTGGTAAGGACCTATTTATTTTGGCTTTTGGCATATAACCACCTGATGGAGTTAACAAAATAGTTCCACAAGTTAGAAACAGAGAAATAGTTATGTTTACCTATACAAATATTAGCATCTGCATATGGACAAAGTATACCATATACAGACAGTAGACAAAATATAGATTTAGAAAAAATACTTCTGCTGCAGTTAACAATAAAAAGTTAACACCTACAGCATGCAGTTGCCAGTAGAAAGGTAGCGATCCCCTAGGAAATTGGGCAAAGCAGCCATATGGACGTTTCACATAAGAGTAAACCCAGATGGTCTATAAGCTGATGAATGGGTGCGCAGCCTCTCTCTCCTGGGTGTCGGGAAAATGCTGATTGAATTAACGATGAGAGGCTGGCAACAATCCAGGCTCGATAGCCCCTGTGCAGACGGAGACAGGGTTGGGGACGTGCGGTGGGGTCTGGCACTGCCATGTGGCACGGTGCTACAGCGAAAGCCACTGATGGTTTTCTGTGCAGCAGCTACAGGCCTGGAGCCTGGGGTGTGTGAAGGGTGGTGCATACATCCATGAGGTGTTCACTGCCACTTTTGTTTGCGACAACAAAAAACTGGAAAGCAAGTTCAGTACCTCAGGAGAAATTCTGAATAGATAGTTTAGATCCATGTTATGGAATACTATGCATCTATTTCAAAGAAGCTAGGTGAGAAGCAGCATGCTAGTGGAACTTGTGCAGAGTGCATTTCCTGAAGACACCCCAGGCCGGAGAGGACTGCTTTTCTAGTCATGGACAGTATAAGCTCTGTGTGACGAGGTGAAGTGACAGGTGTTGCTTGCAGGCTTTAGCACCCAGGGCCCCTGCAAGCCTCTCTCTGCCACTGGGGTCCCTGGCGGGGAGTCTCTGCTGTATAATCACTGAGACTTTGGTTTTTTTTGTTACTGCAGCATAATTAAGCCCAGCCTGCCTGGCACGTGCACCCCTCTTGTGATATGATTCTGTGAGCCTGGGACAGAAGATATGGGGATGGTCAGCTGCTGGGGTCCCCACCCAAGGAGAAAAGTGTGCATGCATGCACACCAGAGATTGTTTGAGGTGGTGTGACGGGTGCAGGGGCAAGTCACCGCAGTGTGTGTGCAAGGAAATGCTGGAGTACTTGGCTGTCCTCCCCTGAGGCAGGGCCCACGTCAGGCAGGTCATGTCCTCTCCTTGTGCACCCCTTCCTCTGTGAGGCTGCCACACAAGCTCAGGCTCTCCTAGCTTGTCGAAATGGTTTCTGCGTCTTTGATCTAGCATTCTTGGTTGTTTTCCACGGGGTGAGCTTGTCCCACCCACGGAACTGGTAGTCATTTCTTTATTTAATACACTGACTTTATGTTATTCGTTGGTCAGGCACTTCCAGAGCTTTCAGCTCTGCCCCTGACACAGGCACCCCCTATTGAGGATCTTTCAGGGTCTGTTTGGATGACAGCCCTTGGCTTGAGCTTCCACAGTGATGTGCAGCTTCCTGGTGGCCATGCACGGCCTCCTGCCCTTCTGGGTGGACTGTCCAATGTTCAGCTGTGACAGGAGCAGCTCCTCTGTCTTTGGAGAGACCCCCCCCACACACACACAACATGTGAGCTGGTTCCCCGCTGGCACACGAGAGCTCTGAAGCCTAGGGGTCCAGGCTGGGTCAGGGAGGGCTGGAGCCGCCCTGTGCTGTGCTCCCTCGAGGGGGCCAGGTTCTCGGAAGTTCCCACCGTTTCCATACTCCAAGGGATCCTGTTGTGTGTGCAGCCGTCCCATGGTTCTGAGGCCGTTGCCAGGAGTGGGTGGGTCTGGGGGCCTGGTGGGAGGGGCCTCGCATCATGAGAAGTATGCTGAGTCAAGTGCTGTGATGGCACTTTTGGAAAAATAACCTTCTATGCATCTATTTTTTCCTAGTGTGCATTTTAATAGAGAAGCTTTCACTTTCCAAAATGCCTTTTAAAGGTGATGCTATAATTGGTAAGTGCCTTTTTGTCTTTAATGACTCAAAATAATGACTCAAAATATAACATTTCTTCTTCCTGAACTACTTCAAAGTAAAAAATAAAAATTAATCAATTAGGCTGGATGATTAAGAATTATAGTTTGTTTCATGATATTAGAATACTTGGTTTTGAATTGCTGTGGCAAACCCATCTCAAATACTGCGTGATCCCCCCATCTTCTGAGAGTGCCTTGTGCTCGGCCTTGGCCCTTCCCAGCTTCGTGCTGTCCTCGGGTGGATGGAGGCCCACAGGGCTGGGGAATGCGGGCGGTGGCTGGACAAGGGCCACCAAGCAGGGTCATCGTGCTGGGGCTATAGGGAGGCGCCTGGGCCCCCATCTCCATGGCCGTGTTGGACCTGGGGGGATCTGGGGGGCGATGACAGTGGGAAGGAGGCTCCTCTTGGCAACTGCAAGGAATTTGTAACCCCTTCCCTTGATTTCTTTTCTTTTCTTTTTTAAAAATGGGATGTCCCAAGTGGTGGATCTAGTGGAGTTAATGTTTGGGTTCTTCTTGGTGGGGGCCGAGGGGAGATGTCTGGAGAGATGTTTGAAAAGACCACTTAGAGGATAAACTTTCCAGAATGTGACGCTTTAAATTATTCACCCACAGAACATTCGTTTTCCTAGTTTTCCGCATGTCAACAGTCATAACATTTCAGCAGCTGGAAGAAGGCTGTCTCCCTCTGGATCCAGAGGCTTTTAGCGTTTTGTGTAGCCTGGAAAATGCTGGCTACAGGCTTTTTGAGGATTCATCTCAAAGGCACCCATCTACTTTAAGAGATGATGGAAGATCTATTTGTTGTTTTTAATATCAAATAAATATTCTTAATCAGGTAACTTAATCTGTTTTTCTGACAGATGGCTGGCACTGGCTGATAAGTGACACTTTTAGAAGTCTCCACCTTATTTCAAGTCGCTCCAGACAACAGATCAAGGTGTGGCAGCCGGTTCTCCGTCCCTGCATCCGCTGTTTTTATAATGTTGCTTTCGAATGACTGTGCTTTATGAGTCCTTCTTATACATTAACATACTGATTTATAAATGTCTTAATTATATTTAGAGTTCTTGGTGATAATGTCTACTTGAGTTATAATCAGGAAATCCTAACCAGAACATTTCATTTTTTAAATCTCTGTTTCTGGCTTTAGTAATTATAAGTCACTTTCTAAACATTTTTCCTAATCGCTGACAGTAACCGTTTGTTCAGTTGAATTCTGCCGTGTTGAGTTATAGAATTTTGGGGTTGGCTCCATTCATGATGCTTGTTGTGCACGTGAGGAAACTGCAGCCCAGGGACCCTGCCGGGGCACACTGGGTGGACAGTGTCGCGGCAATAGTGTGCAGTGTCCATGCCCTGCAGGCCTCCCCGGGGGTCCAGGTGGAGGCTGACCGCTGTGCAGGGGCCCGCCGTGCCCGCCGGTGCTGGCTGCATTGGAGGCGGGGGTGCAGGGATGGAAGGCAGGTCTCTAGCCTCCTGCTGAGTTGAGAGAATGCATCTTCAAGTTCCTTTTCTTTCTTTTTTTAAGTAATATTATCATTCAATAGAGTCCAAGTAGTTTTATTAGTTGAATTTAAGTGGCCTGTGATCAGTTCCTCAAAATTGTTTTAACCAATTGTCCATAATTGATTCTTACCAATGGCAGTCGTAGTGCGGCGTGATTCCCACTTGCACAAGTGATTCTCTCAGTTTAGTGCAGCATTCTGCAGGTGAGACCCACTGCCATCTCTTGCCAGTGTCCCACTGTGCCGTTTCCTCTGCAAGGCCACGCCGTTAGGGGAGGAGCAGAGGGCAGATGAGTCTGCCGCTTGCCATTCATGTGACCCAGGAGGCTTTCCTCGAGCGTCCTGTCCCTCGCCTGTACCATGAGGATGGCGGGGTCACGGGTCGCACTTGGTGGAGGTGGGGACTTGGTGTGGTGATGGACTGAGCCCTCCGTGGGCAGGGCATGCTTGGGGACCATAGCTCTCCTCTGCTCTCCCCTGTCTACTTTGTCAGCTGTGGGCGTCCTGCTCTGCCAGGGCCCTGACGGCCTGTGGGCCCCACCACAAGGAGCCTGCTCTGTGCGTCCAGCTGCTCCCAGCCCTCGGCACTCCCCCCTCTCCCCCCACTGGCCTCCTGCCCACACTGCTTCTGGGTGCATGGCACACACTTTCCAGAACATGCTGCTACACCATGGGGCCTCCCCCTCCCCTGTAAGAATTAGGCCATTTCTCCCCCACTCCTCTTGTTAGTGCATTCTGCCACCTTTCTAGAATGCATCCAGTCCTGCCTTGTATTAAACACTTACAGAGTTCTGCCGACGTGGTCAAGAACCACTGATGGAGGGTGTACTAAGCGGACTGGACAGGCTGTGCTCTGCTAGCAAACAGACCCCTGATCTCAGCGGAGGGCCCATCTCTTGCTTACGCCGCTGTCTGGCACGGGCAGCATCTTGTCAGGGGGTCCCCCTAGAGGTGTCCAGGCCCTCTGCCCCCTGCGTCTCAGAGCCTTCTGGAGCACATGCACCCACAGGCCTGTGCGAGGAGGGAGGTGCTTCCCACACACCCCACTGGCTGGAGCTCATCCACGTCCCAGCCTGGGCACAGAGGTGGGCGGAAATGTTGTCATTGTCGGAGCCTGCTGGGAACATGGGCTCTGAACGGGGTCGCAGGGGTGGCCTCCCTTTAGCCAGGGCCTTCCTGTTTCCCTACCAGTGGGTGGCACTGCCCCTGTGCTTGTCAGTGAGGTCGCGCCACAGCTTCTGGGCTGTGTATACACATACAGAGGACGGCTCCAGTTTGCAGTTAGCAGTTTCTAAGATGTAGTTTATAGTTAAAGTACATGGTGTACATGCACTTTTATATTCTTTTCTTTCACATTCATCATAAGCATTTCTTCGAAGTTGGGGGACTGACTTCTCTTATTCACAGTCAACATTTATCATTGATTTGAAAACTTCAGAGATGAAGAACTTTACATAAATTATGGATCATTGAACTAAAGTTGTAAGTCATGCTATTGCTTGACCTTATTGCATAGATTTGTTTGTTTTGTACTAGATGCTAAGAATATAATAGTTATTTCATTTTTTTCCATCATTACTTCTGCTATGAAAAAAAATGCCCTATTTAATTACAAACCGTTCCTTCTGGGAGACATGGATTTTGCAGTGTCTGTGGAAGAAATAATCAAGCTTTCTTTTCAATTTATGAGTCTCAGTGCACTACTGAAATGACTGACCTGGCGAGGACGTGTGTGGGGGGGATGACAAGGCCGCGTGTCTGTGCAGGTTCCGACGTGGCCCATTTCAGCGCCTGGACCCAGGAGCGGCGCTTGCTCCTGCGGGGCCTCCGGGGCCTCTGGTGCCCGGGCTCACATCCTGCCTCTGTTACAGGGAGCGGCTGTCTCGGCCCTGACTGCGCTGTGCCACGAGTACTGCCTGCCGGAGCCTGGGGACACATGTCCTGCCGGACGGGGTAAGTGGCTCACAGGGAGCCCGATGGGGGCAGCGGGGCTGGCCGGGCCCTCCCCAGGCTCTGCCTCTGCCTGGGTATTGCACCGTCACGTGCAGAATGAGGTGCTTGTCCTTGGGGCATGTGCGCATCTGGACAGTAAAGGGTCATTCCACCCAAACCTCAGGTGGGAGAGGCAGGGGTCGCTCACACTCCAGCAAATGGCCAGAACTTGTCTTTCCACAGCTTGGCACATGGGGAGGCCTTGAACTGTGTGCTCCGTGAGCCCCTCGGTGCCTTCAGGGCACTGACCGCAACCCTCCCTTGGGAAGCGGAAATCATGGGGGGCAAGGGTGAGGCAGGCCTGTGGAGCAAGCAGGCTGTGGTGACAGCGCGTGGCCCAGCCTGGGGGTCCTGGAGAGCAGGGCCCATGATGCAAGCCCCAAGGATGAGGTGGACAAAGGTGGAAGGGGCAGGGACTGCAAGCAGGTCAGGCATGTGAGCCAGAGGGTGGGAGGAGGGGTGCAGGGTGCAACTGGGGAAGGAGAGCGGTTAGGTGAGTGAGCCTGCAGGCCTGGCCTCGGCAGTGATGGCAGAGCTAACTACCAGGATCTGATTGACAGTGGGTGTTGGCAAATGGGCAGGCAGGGAACCCCCAGGTTCTAGTTGTGATGACCAGGTGGTGATTATTACCCACTAGGAAAACACGCCAAAAAAGGGTTTAAAAGGGCTCTCCCCCATTCCTCAGCCACACTGACTGCTCCTTTGACCGTGCCCAGGTCCTTGTTACACTGGGGGTCACCATGCTCGCTGCTTGTGAGCTGCCCCTCTCAGCCACCTTGCAGCGGGCTGGGCCTGCCCATTGCCCACTGCCTCCATCCCTGGGCAAGGTCACTGACAGGAAGCACCTTCATGTGAGAATTCTAAAAACAAAAGCTCCTGTTCTCTTAGCTCAAGAAGGGAAAAGATTAGCAATTAATTATTCATGCTGTGGCTTCCAGTTCAGATTCAGAGCTGCAGGATTTCCACTTGACTGCTTCGCACTCACGTTGCCTCATTTGTTGCCCCTGGTTCAGAACTAGAACCTCACATTCTGCCTGAGCGCCCAGTAGACACCACGAGAGGCTCGGGAGCAGTGCCAACCCTGCCCTGTGGCAGGGGTCCTGGGAGCAGGCGGAGGGGCTGCGGCTCTGTCACCCCTTGGCACCCCATGGGGAGGCACAGTCGGCTCAGCGTCCCAAGCTGCCTGGAAGAGACTCGGGTTTGTGCTGTTCGGATAGGTTCATTTCTTTCATTTTATTTTCAATTTGGGGGGAATTGCTTTTGAACATTTTATTTGATTTTACAATTATGTAAAACATTTAAGTGGTGCATCAGTTATCCACTGTGCATTGAAAGATCCTGTTGCACTGAAAGATCCCCCTCCCCCGGAGTTCATGAGCATGGCATTCCCCCTGCTCCAAGCCTGAGCCCAGCGCTGCCTGCTGGTCCCACCCAGCTCTCAGGCAGCTTCATCCCGCTGGCAGGGGAGTCCTTGGCAGCACCCCAAAAGGCAGAGTTGGGGGTGAGTCACTTCCGCCATGTTCTGATGGTTGAGCAGCTTCTCCCAGGCATGGGAGCAGCAGCCTTGTGGCTTCTTAGCAACTGGCCACTGTCACCTGGGCTCGCTCTCACATGAATTTATCAAGATCGTGGACGACACTAACACGTTTCCCCAGTATGGAACTGACCTTGAGTTCCTGGGGAAATTGGAATCACTTAATTGTGACAAATTAATCTTTTGTTGTGCTACTGGATTCTGTTTTCCAGTATTTTATTTAGGACATTTGTACTTTTATATGTGACTATTCTGCATTTTTCTTTTTCATGTACAATATTTGTTATGGTCTGAGAGAGAAGATTTAAAGTCTCAAGCTATTGGTATATTTCCACTGTAAATTTTGCATTAAACCTGCTCTGTTATTTGGTTTGTAGATTTTATCACCATTGCATATTCACTGAGAATTGCACACATTTGCATTATAATATTTCTCAATTAGTATATTCTGACCTTAATTCCATCTTGTTTGACAGTAAGATTTAGAATACCATTTTTTTGTTTGTTTGTGTCTGTGGGTAGATCTTTTTCCATTCTTTTCCTTTCAGCCACTGTGAATCACTTTGTCTTGGGGATGCTTCTTGTAGACACTTGGTAACCTGAGGACATTTGGCTCTTCTTTTTCCTCATTCCCTTCCTTTTCTTCTACTTGATTTCACTCAGAAATACTAGCTTTCTTAGTGTTTACTTTTGTCGTGATAAACACGCTTATTCTTCTGTTACTTGATTCTTTCCTCCTGGTTATCACCCACGATGGTGCTGACTGGCTCTGTCCCTGCCTTCTTTGCTCGCTCCTTTGTGGTTTTCGGTCCTGGTGTATTTGTGTGCAATTGTGGATCTGTAGCTCTGGCCCTGGGTTTGTTTCCGTCTCCGCTTCCCCACTGGAGACACCCGTGCTCGGTGCTAGTCCTTTGGCCTCAGCAGACCCTTGGTCATTTCTTGCTTGGCTGAAGTTCATCTTCCAGCAGTTTCCCAGAAGGAGTTACCGTTAGTTCTTACACATCAGAAAAGCTACCTGTCACCCTTATGCTTGAGAGACATGTTGGCTCCCATAAAATCCCTGGTCACTCTTTGTTTCCTGGGGCATCTGGAAGGAATGGTGCCTGATTGCCTTTTGGGGTGGAGCATTGAGGGTTGCCGTGGAGAAATCAGAGGCTGCTTGATTTTCGAAACCTCTCATCAGTGCCGTGATAGTTGTGTACGGCCACCCAAGGGACTTTTTCCTTTTTCTCTGAATAAGGTGCTTTTCTAGGACGTCTTAATGTTGACTTACTGGGTCAGCTTTTCCTGGAACACAGTGTGAGCTTTAATAGGTAGAACCAACTCTTATTTCTTTGGGCAATGTCTTCTTTACATTTAAAAATAAGTTTCTTTTCAGTTTCGTCTTTGAGGATACTACTGTTTTTAATTATAAGTGTAGAAAATCATGTATGCAATAGTCTAAATCTACTTTTTGTAATTTTTGTAAAAATAAGAAAATATTCTGTAATTGTGATCTCCACATAGACTTTCCAAATCAGTGGTGTCTCACGATACAGCCCTTTACCACAGGCTATTCTATTATGAGGATAGGAATGCTGTTTTGTATTTAGTCTGTTTTTAAACATTGGGATGAAACAGGCATGTTTTTACTTTTTGCTTAAGAAGAGAGCAACATATCATGTCACTCAGAATATAAAAAGAAATGATATTCTGCAGTGAACCTTGTTTAAACTTAAGTAAATGTGGAGATGACGGGATTGGCCCCTTTTCCACATTGCTGTGGAATTAGGGTATATTCCACCAGGGGGCTCATGTCAGCATGTGAGTACACTGAGTCTCAGTTGTTTTTTCTGTCCTGACACGTAGCCTCAAGGAGCAGTTAGTGAGGCTTTCCTGCACACACGACAGAACCACATGCTCAGGGGCCTGGAGGTGCTTCTTCCCACCATGGGTGAGCATGTTTTAAAGGTCTGCTGTGTTTATTCCCAAATCAGTCCCCGAGTTTCCATCGTCATCTAAACCTTGCTGTCCCAGACTACTCAGAGCCCACGGCTCCTTCCCCGCCGCTGCCTCCCACCCCCGGTGTTCCTGTCACCATGACTGGATCCCTGCACGTGAGCCGCCCTTTCTCCCGGGCTTGCACCCCGCCCGACGTCACTGCTACTCGGGGAGGCGCTCACTTGGCTCCCCTGCGCCCGCGGGGTATGGCACTGTCTTTGATGGAATGCTCTCGTTTGCGGGGAAGACATCTTTCCAGCATAAGCATTTACGTTCTTAGTGAATAAAGAATGAAATCACGCGGTTAAAATTGCTTCTGTGAACCCTGAACCCCCATTCTGATATATCATTACTCTGAAAATGTGTGTGCCTTGGAAGCCTCCCCTGGCCCCTCCTCTGTCACTGAGCGCTGTTGTGCCCTTGTCTGAGACACCCTTAGAGCGGTGTGCGCCCTGGGACACCAGAGCCCGCTCACCCTCCAATCGCTTCCTTTCAGATGACCTGGTGCAGCGCTATCTTGCCGAGCTTCAGAGCCCCGAGGAGATGACTCGCTGTGGCTTCTCCCTGGCCCTGGGGGCTCTCCCGGGATCCCTTCTGAAAGGCAGGCTCCAGCAGGTGAGACGAGTGGAGCCGCAGGGATGGGAAATGGGTTAAACCACCAGTGAATCCAGACAGTGTCTGTGGTTTGGCGAGTCCGTTAAAGCCCCCACATGTGACCCCAAGGAGACCTGAAAGCGCACGGCCCTCAGAGCCTGGTTTATGCACTTGTGCAAGGACAGATCGCTGCACTCTGGTTGGCAGGAGGGATGATATCCTTTGACGTGGAAACTGTTGCTTCTACTTTGAGAAAACATTTTTGCCTTTACATGCTTGTAGTGCAGCAACCACCATTTTACCTAAATGTCTCCAGATCGTCCTGGCAGGCAGGGTTCTTCTCTGCACCTCGCAGAGGCACTTGCCCTGCATGTCTCTGTCACACGCTGTGTTCCTGCACTTGGAGGAACTTGCCACAGACCCTGCCTCTGTGGTGGGAACTGGGAGGACCCAGGCTTCCATCACGCCCACAGAGACCCTTCTGGAGAGCTCTGCTCACTTCTGGGAGAACAGATGCCTGTTGCTGGGCTGCTCTAGTCTCCCTCAGAGAGAGCGGGAGGGCGCAGCCGAGCTCTGCCCCCTGCAGGTGTACCTGCCGTTGCTATTTCAGAACATGCTGCAAGGTGCATGGTAGCTCTCCAGAGCCTGGTTTGCTGTTCAAGGGAAATGTTTTTAAGTTTGGCTTAGAGACAGGTTTTAAGCCTGCATGGCTGCTGTCTGGCCAGGGTCTGCAGATACTGCTTCAGCCCAGGGCTTGGGGACACTGCGACCCCCTCCTCAGGCTCCCAGGCTGGGAGCCCCCTGCCCCGCCTAACCACCTGGCTCCTGCCTTTATCCTGAGACGCTGCCCTCCTGGATCCCGAGCTGCCTCCTCCCGTCTCAGGGAGCCCCTCCCTCCCCTCCCCTGGAGCTTGTCACCCCACGGGGCCCCTTCTCCAGCTTCACCCTCCGCTGCAGGCTCCCTGTCCTCTGCCCTAGTGCTCTCTTGCTTCCTCTCCAGGCGGCCCCATAGTTCTGTCCTCTGGACTCCCTCTCTCATCTCCTCCAGCAGGGCTCTTGTCCTCTCCTGGTCATAGCTTACCTTAGCCTGAGCTCCTCTGGAAGAGTCTGCAGGGTGCCCGGGCCCCTCTGCTGCCCACAGGCCACTCAGTCTCAGGAATTGTCTCCTTCCCTTGCCCATAATTTAAGCAGCAGTCATCAGGTCCGGCTGACTGAGTTCCTGCCTGGCCCCACTGCCCACTCCTCACACCACACCCTCCTGCCCCTCCCCACTGCCCAGCACTGTCCCCTTGCCTGCCTCTGTCTGCTGAAGTGATCTTTCTGAAACAAACTGACCACAGTGTGTCTGACTTAAAACCCTCTGGAGGCCCCTCCCTGGGTGCAGTGGCACATAGGGGTTGTCCCCTCCCTGGCCCTCGGCGCACCTCCCGCATCCCCTCCTCCCAGTGACCTTTAGGGCCCAGGAGAACTGCAGGCAAAGCTCAGGTTCGCTGCCCTTCCCTGCCGTTCCCTGCAAACCACTGTCCACCCCGCGTCCCTCGGGGACAGAGCCAGCATCTGCACGGGTGGGAGGGAGGGCGGGGCAGTCCCTGGCCCCACTGCCGCTGCACATTGCCAGAAATCCTCCCCTGAGGCTTCCCCATCTGGGATGTCACTTCAACTTCAAGAGGTAACAGGCCACATTACCAAAGCCGGCAGTGTCATCCTCTCACCACCAGGGACCCCAGGTCTCAGCACTCGAGCAGAGGGAGGTGACCAGGCAGGCTGGGCGAGCCATGCCAGGGCAGCACCGAGCACCAGGGGCCAGGCCGCCACTCACTGGAGATCTCAATGTGTTTCATCGTTGACAATTCTTTTGATGATTTTTTATTGTTTTTCAGGTTCTAGCAGGCCTAGGAGCAGTCACCCGCATTTCTCCTAAAGACTTGAGCTTTGCCGAGTCCAGGAGAGACGGCTTGATGGCGGTCTCCAGGTGAGTACCTGCTCACACACATGCCTCTCAGAGCATACGGTTGACTCTCTCAGACGCAGGCATTGCTTTTCATTATCCTCCAGTTTCTTCAGAGGGTTGTCAAGGAAGATTTCCAACTCACAGAGGCTCAGAAGCTGTTTTATTTTGTTGCGCTTTCAGTGAGCTCCTCGTTCCATGTAGGAATGCTGGAGGTTCTCAGAAACTGGGGGACACTTGTCAGCTCAAGACTGGCTGCCCCGGGAGAAGGAGTCAGCCCCATCGACATAGTGTAAAATAACCTCCAATTCCTTCATGCCGTAGGGCTCTAAGGAGGGTGGCAATCTTTCTCCCATCTTCCCTGCGTGTGAATCAGAGGGCCCCCCACAGGACAGGGCAGGAGGGACCATCGCAGCGGCTGCCGTCCACCCTTTGAACTGTGGAGACTCCAGAGGGGAGTCCTGCAGCGGCGGCTGCACAAGGCAGAGGGACCAGTTCCTGCACCGCCGCATCTGCCCCTGAGGTTCTCGGCGTGTCCGAGCGTCTCCTTTAGGAACATTGTGTCACGTTGATGTGAAGTACAGAGGAAGCAGACTGAACTCACAGACGTAACATGTAATTCATTACCACACACCTCTTCCATTTCAGGATATGCCAGACTGTCGGTGTGAAGGCCGAAGGAAGCCCGGATGATGTTGTGTGCAAAGCGAACGTCCCGCAGATTTACGCCACGCTGCTCAACTGCATGCAAGACTACACCACTGACAGCCGGGGCGACGTCGGGGCTTGGTGAGGCCCTCACGTCTCCATCGCGTCCTGCCCTCTTCCTCTGCCTCAGTTCCAGTTCATGTCCTGCCAGGGCTGCAGTCCCCGAGGCTGGAGGGCAAGAGTTGTGTGTGGCTTCCCCTCTGGTTCACGTGCTGGTCAGCAGTCAGGCCTCAGGTCTGCTAGGACAGGGCCCCCCGTTAGTGTCCTTCCCTCCATCTCACTACCTGACGTGTCCTGGGGGCTGACACCTCTGTCTCAGCTCTGTCTCCATTCTACCCTTCTCTGACAAAAAAATTAGCATTATAAAATACAGTCAGTACTACAACTCTTACATCTAAAACCCCAGTTGGCTGCTCTCCAATTTATATATAATAAGTTCATTTCCAACAAAGCATTTCAGCAAGAATGCTTAGAAGTTAAATCAATCCCAAATGATTCTTAAGAGGGGACTGTGGCAATTCTGGGGACAGTCGGTAAGGGGAGCTCCTGCCAGGGGCTCAGCTGCAAAGCATGACCCAGGTGTCATGGCCACTTCTTGGCTCCAACCTCACTGGAAACAGATCTGACGTGCTTGGCAGAAACCCTCCGAATGTACCGTTTGCTCTGAAGCAGTGCTGTATGGTCACAGACCTGGGTTGCTATGATGGCTCCTTGCCCCCAGTTATGTTTGTGGCTTGAGATTTAGCAGGTGCTTATGTTTCCTTCTTTCTTTATCCTTTTTTGGGCAATTGTCTTTTTCAGGATTCCAAAAATATTCTTCTGTTTTCTGCAAATAACAGACCAAGTTGCAATTATTCTGAATGAGTTGAGAGATACTCTTACAACTTCCGTCATTACCTCTTTTAAGTGTTTCACATTTATGTTCTCTGTCAAAATACTCCGTAAACATGTCGGTGCTGAAGAGCAGGCTGACTGGGCAGACACAATGCAGGCTGTTGCTAACCTACAAGAAAGATGGTTTATTGTTTAATTAAAATAACAGGAAAAAGTTTAGCTTCATTTTAATAAAAGCTTAAAGGCAAAAGTAAATGAATGAGCCTGCTGTCTGCTCTTGGGAACGAGGCAGTGAGCATCTGTCCTCTCCATGAGGAATTCAAGGTCCAGGTGTGTTTACCACTGTGGCAACGCCACCTGACCATGGCCTTGATGTGAGAACTTAAATACAGAGTAACACACGGGGAGCAAGGTCTGGGAGTCAAAAGCAGCTTTTAGAGAGGGGGTCAATTGCTGAATAGCAGAAAGACACCCCGAGGCCTGGCCCAGACCCTCGTGTGTGCCCCACGGTGATGGAGACAGAAGCAGCAGCACACTGACGCAGCAAGAAGCAGCATCTGAAAATGGGGGGAGAGTCACAGCTTCCAAACCCTTGTAAAAGCACAGTGGAAGGGGGAAGCAAAATGAGACGAAATAGATTCAGTGGCTGAGAGATCTCAAATGGAGTCGAGAGGTCACTCTGGTGGACATTCTTAAGCACTATATAGATAACATCTCTTAGGTTTTAATGTATTGGAATAGCTAGAAGTAAATACCTGAAACTATCAAACTCCAACCCAGTAGTCTGGACTCCTGAAGGCGATTATATAATAATGTAGATTACAGGGAGTGATAGTGTGATTGTGAAAACCTTGTGGATCACACCCCCTTTATCTACTGTATGGATGGATGAGTAGAAAAATGGGGATAAAAACTAAATGACAAATAGGGTGGGATGGGGGGGATGGTTTGGGTGTTCTTTTTTCACTTTTATTTATTATTTTTTTTAATTCAGTTTTATTCAAACACATGTACATAACATACAATCATCCATGGTATACAGTCAACCGTTCACAGTATGATCATCTAGTTATGCATTCATCACCACCATCTATTTCTGAACATTTTCCCTACATCAGAAAGAATCTGAACAAGAATAAAAAAATAAAAATGAAAAAGAACACCCAAATAATCCCCCCATCCCATCCCATTTTGTCATTTAGTTTTTATCCCCATCTTTCTACTCATCCATCCATACACTAGATAAAGGGGGTGTGATCTACAAGGTTTTCACAATCACAATATCACCTCCTGTAATCTACATTATTATATAATCACCTTCAGGAGTCCAGACTGCTGGGTTGGAGTTTGGTAGTTTCAGGTATTTACTTCTAGCCATTGCAATACATTAAAACCTAAGAAGTGTTATCTGTATAGTGCATAAGAATGTCCACCAGAGTGACCTCTCGACTCCATTTGAGCTCTCTCAGCCACCGACTGTATTTCGTCTCATTTTGCATCCCCCTTTTGTTCAAGAAGATACTCTCAGTCCCACGATGCCGGGTCCAGATTCGTCCCCGGGAGTCATATCCTGCATTGCCAGGGATGTTCACACCCCTGGGCATCGGGTCCCACGTAGGAGGGAGCACAGTGAGTTTACCTGTCAAGGTGGCTCAGTTAGAGAGAGAGAGGGCCACATCTGAGCAACAAAGAGGCACTCAGGGGGAGACTCTTAGGCACAACTACACACAAGTTTAGCCTCTGCTCTGCAGCAACAAGCCACGTAACGGCAAGTCCCATGATCGAGGGCTCAGCACATCAAACCGCCAATCCCAATGTTTGTGACAACATCAC
>PVKY010000741.1:0-41224 GCA_004027775.1 Bradypus variegatus
GCCACAGTCTTCGGGAAGAAAGCATCGCCTTGATGATGCCTTGATTTGGACTTTTCTTTTGGCCTCAAAACCATAAGCTAATAAATTCCCATTGTTAACCTGACCTGTTTCATGGTATTTGCTTGAAGAGCCCAGGAAACTAAAACACTTTCCTTTTCCCATCATTTTTGTTCCTCTTTGTTGCAAAATTCCAGCCCTCTTCTGTTTAACTTAATCCTTCTCCAATCAGGCTTTCATATTTTCCATTCCACCAAAACTGCTCTTGTCACCCTAAACCAGGACCCACGTGGTTGAATCCATTGAAGCTCTCACCCTCCCTCTCAGGGGAATCTGGTGTAGTCAACAATTCCCTCTTCATTGGCCCTTGTCCTCCACTTGGCTTCCTGTAGCCGCCTTCTTGGTTTCTCTCCTACATCTCTGGCTGCTCCTTCTAATTGCTTTGCTGGCATCTTATCTCTTTATGTTTAAGTACCCAAGGCTCAGTCTTTGGTCCTTTTCTGTTCTCCATCAAAACTCATTTCCTCAGTCACACTATCCTGTTATATAGCTTTAAATACAATTTATATGCTAATGAGTCCTAAATTTATAATTCCTGTCTAGACAGTTCTCTTAAATTCCAGACTTCTATATTCAATGGCTTGCTTAGCATTTCCACTTGATACTTAACAGGGATTTCAGGCTTTGCAATTCCAAAACTGACCCCAGACCCCCACCCAATTCTCTACCCACAGCCTTCCCCATCTCAGCTGATGGCAACTCCAAAATTCCAGCTTCTCAAGCCAGGAATCTGGAGTTGTCCTGTGCCTAATCTATCAGGAGATAACTTGTTGAACGTAACTTCCAAATATGAGCAGAAACCAACCACTTCTCACACATCACCCTCCCCGTCCTAGTCTAAGCCACTGTTGTCTCTTTTCTGGATGACTGCAGTCCTCTCTTCACTGGTGTTGCTGCTTCTGCCCCGGCCTCCTACGGTCCATACTGATTACACCAGCCAGAATGATCCTATTACAACCTAACCCAGATAGTGTGATCCTAGGCTTGGAACCCCATAGTCTCTTCTTCCTTCCTTCAGAGTAGAAGTCCCCATGTTATCAGACTCGCCTTGCTTTGCCGAGCTCCTCTCTCTACTGCTCTCCACATGCTCCCTTGCTACCCCTTGGACATTTCAGACATGTCCACGTCTTGGCTCCACACTTGCTGTGGTCTCTGCTCATGCATCATCTACACAGCGAGCTCCTCCCCTCCTCCTAGGCTTTGCTTGACCATTGCCATCTCAGTGACGTCTACCACAGTTAGGAGTCCCACCTGCCCCACCCCTCACTCTCCCAATCCCCTTCATCCGGCTCCACCTTTTCTATAGCCCTCAGTACCTTCAAGTGTACTGTCTTAGTGAGGGTTCCCCAGAGGAACAGACTGATGGGCTGCATGTGTGTGCATGAGTGTGTAAATGCTGAGACATTACAGGAATTGGCTCATGCAACCACGGGGGATTGGCAAGTTCACATTCTGTAGGGCATGCTGCAAGTTGCAAACTTGATGAAGGTGATGATGAATTTCCCAGCAAAAGCTGGCTGGGTGAAGTAGAGATAGAAATTTTTCTTTCTGACTGCTGAAATCTTTGGTTCTCCCTTTAAGGCTAAATGGTGGGATGAGACTTCCCCATTGCTGAAGGCCATCGCTTTTGTTGATGGATGGAATCAGTCACAGCTGCAATCAACTGACTAATGGTCTCAACCCACATAATTCCCTCACAGCAACAGTCAGGCCAGTGCTCGCCTGAGCAGCAACTGGGCACCAAAACCTAGATAAGTTGACACATGAACTTAACCATCACAGCTGTTATACAATTTACTTATTTATTACGCTCATATCTTATTATCTAATGTAAGTTCACAAGGGCAGTGACCTTTGTCTATTTTGTCTGCTTTATTTCAAGAGCCTAGAAGAGTAGCTGGCACATTTAGGCCCTCCATAAATATTTGTGGAAACAAATAATACTGAATGAAAGAATCCTCTGCCTAGAAAAATGCATCTATACAAAATTTTTTGTATTAATCTTAGGATGATCCCATACGAGGTTCATCGTGGACTCTGGGGTAAGCACCTGCCTAGAGTGTGGGAGCAGCAGGGACCCATGGGCTGCTCAGCATTCCAGGAACAGCTGGAGAAAGAGGATAAGAGAGGGAGCTGGAAGGGGCTGGGGGTGTCCAGAAGTGCCACCAGGATGCGGGGTGGGCTGTGCGAACAGCGTCCGACGCCGCAGAGCAAGGAAACGAGGTGAAGGTGAAGCCGTCCACTGAGTGCTGGGATTAGACGGACTTCACCCACCAAGGTGGGAAGGGGCAGCAAGTAGAGAGGGGGCCCAAGCAGGGAGGCAGAGAGAAAGCGCACGCAGGTGGTCCTTTTAAGCCAGTTCACCATGAGCAAAAGGAATTAGGAAAACGGGGAAGTTGCTTTCTTACAAAGATGGGCGAGGTGTGGTGATGTTTATGAGCTGAAGGGAAAGAGCTTTAAAGGGAGGTGAGGGAGGTGCAGTTTCAGAGTGGAGATGGGTGTAGTTTGGGATGGAGAACCCAGCCTTGAAGGATGAGCAGCACTTGGCTGTCAGAGCACTCAGGGTCAAAATAGGAGGCAGACACAGTGTTTGTGGTAAACCAGTGTTTACTGGTTGAGATTGCAACCTTTGGGGTCAGGATTTTAATCCCAACCTGCAGTTTACTAACTTGTGACTTTAGGATGGCTCTGAGTCCAAATCCAGTCCTGAAAATGCAGCCAGCAATAGACTCTTCCTCTGGAAGACGTGACGGGGATGGAGCAAGATGCTTCGTCACCCACCTGCCAGTTCCCTGTCCTGCAGAAGGCTGAGGCTTTCCTCCAAATCTGTCATCTGGGGCATTCTGGGGGTCACGGTGGCCCCCTTTTCCCCATGCTCAATGGCTGCCTCCACTGTGTGCTCCGTTGGCCTCAATGAGAGGGTCTCTCTCTTCTCTGTGGCTTCTCAAAGAAAATTAATCTAAAAATTGCAATAAATGAGCAGCTGGAGTCAATGTTTTTTTACTGAAAATGGGTTGGGAGAAGAGAGGAGTTGGAGATGGGATTACACCAGCAAGAGAGACCACCCAGAAGGAGCGGCCCGTGTCCTCTCTGCCCTGGGTCTCCCCCTATGCCCTTTCTCCGAGTCTGAGTCCTCCCCTTGCCGGCTCCTCACACGCTCTTGTCCCTTCTGCCTGCCAGTCCCCTTCTGGAGCCAAGTCCCCTCGCGGGTCAGCTGGAGAAGCTTCCTCCCTCCTCCGAAGTCTGGAAGACACTGCCCACCCATCAGTTATCAAGACATGGCACCCGATGAAGGCAGCTCTTTAAGAATTCAGGAACCGACTGTTAACATGATACAATTTACTTCGCCTCACGACACTTATGAAGGACTCGAGTAAGCAAATTTAATTATTATTAGTACAAGGAAAATGAGCGTTCAGTTCTCATCCAAGGCTGGGCTCTGGCCACAGAGTGTGGGGGATTTGGAAACCCATGTATGATTCTGTTCTTGCCCCTTTGGGATCTCAGTCCCCAACCGACTCCGAGCCGCAGCCTCCTTCCTGCTGCCCCGTGTCCCATCAGCTCCGGATTCCTGCTCTGGGACCCCAGTGTGGGCCTGGGTGAGAAGAACAACAATTGATTTCTCTCACCTCGGGATGCGCATGTGGCCTTCTTAACCTCTTCTACCGCAGATAACTTCACCAGTTCCAGGAACAAAAAGCCATTAGCAGACTCGCTGTGTCATAACCTTTATTTTTGAGAGTTTCCTACAATCTGGAGCTGATCCCTGGGTAAATGCCATTCTGATTCCATTAAGGCTGAATTTCAGAAAGACAGTAAAGGGCAAAGCAAGGGCTGAAAGTAATTACGGAGGTGCGTGCACATCTGTTCCACTGTAGTGTCCATTTTCCGCGATGCCGGAACGGTTCGTCCTTCCTCAGAGCCGCCAGCAGTGTGGTGGGGTGCTATGAAAGAACGCGAGCCCGTGTTGGAATGAGAGCTGAAAATTAAGGTGCCCCAGATCAGTCATCCCAGTCACAAAGTGCTGTCTCCACATCTCTGGAAACAGCTGACGTTCTCTTGCTGAGAACACAAAACACTGACCTTTATCCTGACTAAATCTTCTCACGTAAGCAGCTGGAATATTGAAGAAGTGATGTATGGTCCATTACACACAGAACAGAGATCGCCTTCTCCTCAGAGCTCAGGTCACTCTGCAGCAGGGCGGTCTGGATTTAAGGCGATTTGCAAAGTCCTTCTGGCCTTTGGAGGAGCATCAAATCAACATCATGGCTGATGGACTTGTGTCTGTAGGATGACAGCAGGAGGTAAAATTTAGGGATTTTTCAGTCGGAGTGGTCTTAGGGACCCCCGTGAAGGCTGAAATGACTCTTTTCTCTAAACCAATTTTCATTTGGAGTTTATTTGGCGTCTTGTAGACCCTGTTGTTGATACATGATTGTGGTGAGGTACAGAGTAAACTATGAGACACTGATTGAGTTTATGATAATCTGCTCTCATTCTGGAAAGAGCTATCATTCTGTCCAATTGGGGCCTGGAATGTTCTCCTGGGCATCTCGAATGCCTGGGTGACTCCGTGGGATGATCCACCACTGCTTCGGGCCCCCTGGTCTCTGTCCGCAGACCCTGCTGCCTGCCCATGATGTGAGACACTGATGGGAATGACAGGGCCAGCTGCCACTTAGAGAGCCCTCACGTTATGCCTTTGAAGTGTGTGCCTGTGAACACGGGTTTTATGAAAATAAATTCTTGGGGATGTCATGTCGGGGAACCTATGTCTGCAATAACACGAGATGCTCCCTGCAGAGCCCCAAGCCCGGGGTTCCCCTAGATGGGCACCCATCCCCATCTGCCTGAGATAACCTTTTCTAGCCCACCTGGGGACCAAGACTCTGAAATCCAGGCCTGGGATCCAGAGTCTATGGCGACCTTCTCTTCTCTGGCTGCATCCTTCCCTCCTCGGGTCCTGCCAAGTCTCTCCGTGTGTATTTTTATTTTCAGGTGAGAAGGTCTTTGGGCCTTCACAGGATGCGCCTGAGCCACGCCCTCAGTCTTGGTGCCCTGCGTGGCGGTGCCGACTCAGGCCGGGGGGCTCTTCCGATGCCACTGTCCTCCCCCTCCTCCTGGACCTCGGGATCACTTCTGCTCCCCTCCGTAGTCTCCTCCCCAGGCACAGGCTGGGCTATTGGCTGCGCTTGGCTCCGGGTCTACAGAGAGGCAGGGGAAGTTCCTAGCTGCACCTCTGATCCAGGGCACTGGGTTACGGGCTCAGGTCCTCTCCTGGAAATTCTCTCACCGTCCCCAGGACTCCGTCCAGAGAACGGTTGTGCCAGTAGCAGTCGCCACCTGATTTGGTGTATGATACTCCACTGTCAAGTTCAAAGACCTGGCTGTGTGCTCAGACAGGTGCGCTAACTGGGGAGGGGGCAGTCACCACCCTCACCTCCAAGTGTCTGATGCTGGCTCCACCAGCAGCCCCAGGGACGTGGTGACTGTGGCCGACTGGATGGATGGCGAGGGCTCTCTGCAAGTCTCCACACCCACCAGCTTCTCGTGTATCAGATCCCTGGAGATTAGAGTCAGCTCAGGGCCCGTGTCTCTGGTCCTCAGAAAGTAAGGCATGTCCACTCCCCACTGCTGTCCCTTTGGGGAAGGATAGGAGGAAGATGTCCTGTGTAAAGAGGGCAGCATTTCCTTGTACCTCAAGGACCTGGCCTCCAGCCTGCAGGCTGGCTGCAGTCAGAGTAGTGGGTGGGGGCCTGTAAACTGTGGGCCCTTGGGTGCTCTGGGTAGAAGACCTGGTGCTTTGGTTTCTACAGATCCAGCACAATTGGATCTCCAGGTACCTTTGGTGACTGAGGCACTGTGATGTCTGTCTTCACCGACAAAGATGTCTGCAGCCCCCGGGGATGGCCCTGTCCTGTGGCCCAGCAGTTCCCACTTCACCTGGTCATACAGATAAGCCCCAACCTGTGGCTCTGCACAGGGACATCAAGGAAGTCACCCGGTGGCAGTCTCTTCTCTGCCATCTCCAGCCTGCGGAAGTGACCAGGGCAGAGCTCCCCAAGATGCTAGGGCTCCCCAGCATGTGTTTTTTAGGGCCTTGGAGAAGGACATCTCCTCTGGCCATCCTGGGTGACACAGCTGGTTGGATGAGAGGCTCCCATGATAAATCCTCTCAACCCATCACCCAAGCCTTCAAAGTCCTCTATACATGGGTTTCCCAACCTCGGCACTATTGATACTTTGATGACATAATATTGATGAAATAATTCTCTGTTGTGAGGCACAGCCCTGTTCATTTCAAGAAGTTTAGCAGCATCCCCTGTCCCTACCCCTAGATTCCAGCTCAACCCAGTGATGATAACCAAAAATGTCTCCAAACAAAGAGAGGGGGCAAAATTGCCCTCTGTTGAGAAGCACTGCTTTATATTAGATAAAGCAAATTGTGGCCAAGCCCAGGTTATAGACGAAGAAAATGGTTACAGTAAATTGTTACAAACATGCCTGGTTGCTGAACCAGACAAACTGAGACCACAATTTCTGGTAAATGTACATATTTCAATAAATTTTAATTGAAATGACCTTACATTCATTCTTCCCTGGCCTGGCACCCTTAGAATTCATCCCCATATTTGCTCATATTATGTATTTTCTCACATTTCTCCAGACACAGTTTGGCTGAATCTTTCAGTTATTCTAATTTATGACTGGTTTATGTGGTTTAGATTCTGTGCTCACATCCTAGGGTTTCCTGGGGTCTGACTCTAGTCATGGAGTTCACAGGAAACCTGGGGGTGGGGGTGGGCCCTGAGAAACATCATCACCCCCTTGTATGGTGACTGCCTCCAGTGAGATGGAAGAGAAAGTGTCTTCTCAGCCACTGCCCACCACATTTGTCAGTCTCCTTTGATTATGTGTGGCCCAGTGTCTAGTTCTGGAGAATATTCTGGAAGCAGAAGAGGTAGCCATGCTTTTAGGCTGGTGCATGTGAGAGCCGGTGTGCGACCCTCACTCTCTTTCCCTGCATCAGCAACCACACATCCTGCCGGCTGAACTGCAACATGACTGAGTTTCCACGATGGGTCCATGAGCATCTGTGTGGGACAAAGACCCTGCCATCTGAGGAGGATGTGTATCATGAGAGAATTGCTCTCAGTTCTGCTGGACCACTGGGGTTGTGGGCTTTTTATCACTGTATCATGGACCATCCTATCTGATCAATTGATTGAGGTCATTAGAGGAGTTCCCATTATGAGGATGGCACTGTAATAAGATAAGGGAGGACAGTCAGCTTCTGTTGGCAATGAATAACCAGAATCAGATCCCAGGAAGCCCCAAGATGTAAGCAAAGACTCTAATTAATGTGTAGGAATTGGGGGATCGGCAAAGTGCTTGGGTCCACGTGACTCATCCCAACCTTCCCAGCAGAGGTGCCAAGGTCTCATTCCTCCCCAAATTCCCTAGCATTCACACAAGAGACTTGATGCAGCTGTGAGTTTAGGTTGTCTTGCAGTTCTGCAGGCTGCAAATTCAGATTTCAGATTTCATTTTCAGATGCATCAGCCATGTGATTTGTATCAGCCATGGGATAAGAGACGTTGGGGGGAAGCCATAGAAGCCTTTAATGTTCTTTCTGAAAGCTCTTTGCGCAGTCACATGGAGCCAGGACACCCTACTTGCCTGGATATTATTTCTGTCACAGAGGCATTGATCACCTAAAACCTTGCCATTAATAGACACTTCATCCCAGGTATTTTGGTTTGCTAAAACTGCCAGAATGCAATTTACCAAAAAATGGGTTGGCTTTTAACAATGGGGAACTATTAAGTTATAAGTTACAATTCTACGGCCATGAAAAATGTCCAAATTAAGGCATCAACATGAAGATACTTTCTCTGAAGACAGTCTGCTGGCATCCAGGGTTCCTCTGTCAGATAGCATGGCACATGCCAGTGTCTGCTGGTCCTTCACCCCTGGGTTTTGTTGCTTCCAGCTTCTGATTCCTGTGGCCTCTTCTCTGAGCATCTGTGGGTTCTCTCTTAGCATCTAAAGGGTGTTTCTCTTTGAACTCTTTTTCTCTGTATGTTTTTGCCTTTTATCCTCTCATAAAAGGCTCCAGTAAAGGATTAAGACCCACCTTGAATGGGGGTGTGTGTGTCACATCTCAATTGAAATAAGCTAGCCAAAAGGTCCACCCACAGCAGGTCTGCACCAACAGGGATGGATTAAGAGAACATGGCCTTTTCAATGGCCACACTTCTGCTACCTTCAGATTGAACATCCCAGGTGCCTGACATGGAAGAGCTGATTCCTGGAGCCATTTCTAATACCAAATACTCTTGGTCAGGAAATTCAATCGTCAGTCAAGGAATCCTGTGGCAAAGAATTCTGGAAAAATGGTTCCCACCCTTCTGGAGCTTTCTAGTACATAGATGGTGCTAGTTCCCATCTTTCTGGAACTTTCTAGTAAGTGGATAATGCCAGTTCCCACCCTTCTGGAGCTTTCTAGTACATATATGATGCTGAGACTCCAAAGGAATATCCAGTATTTTGACAAGTGTGACTCTGCACCAAACTTACAAATCCCTGATGTTTCTAATAATTTGGGATCCACTGTGGAAACCTTTTTGGCTCTAAGGAAATTTCAGATGTTCAATGCTTACCGAACATGTGAAATAATTGATTGGGGAGTGTTTTGTACTTATGCTTGTAGCAATCTTACAGGTGCTTCTTGAGGATAATGGACTTGGCTAATTCAACTCCATGTTTGCAGGGCATTGAACAGAACCTGGAACATACAGATGTTCACTAAAATTTTGTTGAATGATTGAATAAGTGAATGTATATTTCATCAGTTCAGCTTAAAAACGTGGAAAGCCTACTATGGACTGGCTCTGGGCTATAACTCAAGTAATAAATGAGCCCCTCAAGAAACTTACAGAAAGAAGCTGAGGGGAAATTTTGACCGGAAATTCTGGCTGCATTTCACACAGGGGTTGTCAGAACACTGAAGGAGCCGAGCAGCGAGATCTGACCAGTTTTGAAACAGGGTAGGAACTTGCCACGTAACGTGGGTTGGGGCAGGAGGGGATTGCGCTAGGAAGAGAAGAAGCTCAGCACCACAGGGGACCCACACTCAGACTTGCTGGGAACAACGTGGGGATCTGAGAATGGTGAGAAGCCAGCCGAAGCCAGGCTCGTGAGGGCTGTGCGGGCGAAACCCACGGGAGGGTGCCTCACCCTTCAGACCCAGAGTCTTAGCTGAAAGAATCCTTCCATTTCCTATAATGAATCCTTCTTCAAACCACTGTTCATAAGCCAATCATAAAATCCAAATAAAAGTAAAACATTATTACTAGAAATTTATTTTAAATATTCAACGTTTATGTAATATTAAGACAATGAGAACAATGAGTATTTTTGTTAACTACCATCTTTGATACTATAAATTATATATGAAATATTTCATTTTGCATTTTTATTAGAGTTTAAAAATATTTTCATGTTTGTATAGTGTGTGTATGTGTGTAGTCAAATAAAACATTAGAAAAACTCACTTCTACAAAATGATAAGGTTTGAAATGTCTTAATGTGGATGACACATTGCCATTTGAATGCTCTTTTAAATCGAGGGGCAGCAGCGGGGAGGGTGCCAGACAGAATGCTTAGGAGATGCTGGCAGCACCAATGCTCTCTGAATTTCTGGGTGCCCCCTGCCCCCATTTCCCTGCCAGCCTCCCATTCAGGTTGGGGCCACATGACCATGACTGGCTCAGCCAAAGCTGTCCCTTCCAGGCTGAGTCACAGGAAAGGGAGTCTAGTTTCTCCAACCCACCCCTTCCCATGAGGCACCATGGGTACCTGCAGCAGGTAGAAGGTGGGCTACCTGAGGGGAGCATTTGCACCACAGAGGACAGCCATGCTGGAGAGTCAGCTGCTCCTGCAGGGCTTCGTGTGTGAGAGAAATGAACCTTTATTTAATAAGCCACGGAGATTTCAGACTTAACTTCTTACACAGCACAGCCTAGAGTTAGCTGACTGATGCCATCCTGCCAAGAGATAAGGAGGGATGAAGAGCAGGGACACAAAGAGAGGGAAAATTAGAGAAAACAATTAGTGCAGAATTGGCAGACTTTGCCATTGACGAGTTATGGGGATGAGGAAAAGGGGGCAACCAGGCTACTGCAGCTGTCAGGCTGGCACGCTCCCCTCCTCTGGCCCCAGCCTGTGGACCCTCACTGAGCATCCGGCAGCCTGGCTCAGGTTCCTGCCTTCACGGCCCCCGGCCCACCTGCCCGGCTGCTGCATCTGTCCCCGCAGGGAGGGAGTGGGGTCCTTCCACCACGGCACAAGCACAAGGAGGGTGCACAGAACACATCCTCCGATAACCATGGGTGGAGACCCTCGGGACAGGGGCTGCACCCACGAGTGGAGCTGACCCTGCGCTGTGTCCTCTCCAGGGCAGCAAACATGTCCAGCGCCTGCCTGCATCCTGCGTTTGCTGGGGACCCGACACCCGCAAACCACGGAGGAGGGTGGCGCCCTGGCCTGCTGCTCCGTGGCAGCCTTCGTTACCGCCCTTGCCACCCTCCGTGCGGGCTGACCCTTCCCTGGAGGTGCAAGCAGGTGTCTCTCTTTTGACTGACTCTTCTTATTCTTCCATGGAATTTGGAAATGTTTGACAGCCCCAGCCCTGTCTATCGCACGGCGGTCTGCAGTTTCGCCCAGGTGCTCTGCGTCCCCAGCGAGTGTCTGGACCCACTTGTTCATCTGTGAGCTGCCGCCCCCTGACCCTGCTTCACAGACTCACGCTAGGTCAGAAGGTAGCTGGTCACTGGTCCCCCTTGACCAATCCCCCCGAGTCAGCTCCCGGACCGCAGGCACAGCCAGCAGAGGGGGACCCCCGGGTGCCCTGTCAGCAGGCTGACTTGTTCTCTTCACGCCTTTCTTCTGTCACATCCTTGAGCTCATATCACAGCTGTTAAATACATATAAAAATTCCTTTCCAAAGGTGATCTAATAATTTGCCAAAGTCGGTGGTTAGAGTCCCCTCTCCACGCTACAAACCAAGCCGTGCTCCTGGGCCCAGGGACCTTCTCCAGCCGGCGACAAGCGGGGCTGCGCGTTCTCCGGCCTTCCCGCGCCTCCGTGGCGGCCGGCGGACCACGCCCGAGCTGAGCCCCTTCCCGTCCCTGCAATCCCTCCTCAGTCACCCCGAACAACCAGGAGTTGGAAATCATTTTCTCTTTAGAGGAAAATGACAGTTTAAAATGTTTAAAATTAAAGTAGCACTACTGAATTTCAATCCTTCTTTTCATTCCTTTCTCTGTTGCAACTACACTTATCAGTAGAGAAATTGATTTGATCATAACAATGTGTTGAAAGTTTTATTAAGGTAATAATTGCATTGCTTAATCTTCCAGTAACATATACTGTCATACAATGATATCTGGTTGAAGATATTACTCTTAGATAGATAGTAAGACAATATGCAACTGAGACTTTATTTTGTAAAAATGAGTAAGAATTAGATTCTTCAAAGGGACACTGTACAGAAAGTTTCTGGGACGATGAGTGGGACACGATAAGGTCAGTAGATTCAATAATAGCATTGGACAATATCCTATTAATACCCTGATTTTGGTTATGCAACAGAATACCCTTGTTCTTAGGAATTATTTAGTGGAAAAGGGGCTTTGTGGCGGCATTTACGTTTACATGGATCAGGAAAAAATAATTTATATGTATTTATATATATGGAGAGAGAGAAATGAAGCATACATGGTCAAATGTTAAAAACTGCAGAATCTCGCTGAAGGGTATATGGGAGTTCTTTGTACTATGCTTGCAATTTTTCTGTAGCTCTGAAATTATTTCAAAATAAGAAAATTACAAAAGCAAATAATAAATGGATCAGAAGATAAACTCTCCTACACCAAATTTTTCCTCTACCTACTCTTTGTGTAATTTTAATGCTAGCATCTCTTTGATGATTTTAACAGAGAGGACAGATTTCTGTAGCTGAGTGGTTTTATTTATAAATTATGTGGTATCATGGCTACAGAAGCAACATGAAAAGATGTAAATAGGATGGCAAAGCTACAGCTAAAATTAATGGCCCCTTCATTTGAAATCAGTACTCTGCAGTCTAATTATGCATTCAAAATCATTTTAATGCAGATTCATAGTGCACATTACTTATGAATCTGCATCAAAATCATTGCAGGATGCAATGTAGTAATTACTCTGTGAAAGGCTGACGATCCCAAGATACTGATTTCCCTATTGGTTTGCATGTCCCATTTGTATTAGCTATATTAAGTGTTGTGGTTTATGGGGACTTGGTGACATCTACGAAGCAGTTGTACTTCCTGAGAACCACGTAGGGTGCAGGAGGCCGGTGCCGCTTCCTTCAAAGTTGCATTCCCAAGACGGAGTAAAGGCGGTAATGGCAGCTGGCGTGGGTGGCCCTGGGCCAGGGCTTCGTAAGGTGCTCCCCCACCTCCTCCCTGCAGATGGGCTGGGACGGGGCAGACGGCACAGGTGGGCGAGTGTCCCTCCCCTGCCTGCGGCGTCCCCAGCTGTCAGCTCTTCTCCTGGAGAGCCATTTATTTGTGTCTGTGCAGTCACTCAGAGGACACCTCTCCACGGCTCACCTCGGGATGACTTTGCAAAAGCCAGGGACTGCGCCAGGCCTCGGCTGGGGCTGTGGGGAGGACAATTGTGGGTGGTGAGAGGCTCGGCTGAGGTCGAAAAAGGTGACGCGCCTCACGTTTCATCCCTCACGCTGTAAATAAGTGTCCTTTTTGTAATATATTCATTGCCATATTTTTCACATTTTTGTGCTTTTAATTGTTGACTTTGCTGTTTAAAGCCCCCCAAGCACAGTGCTTATTTTAGTTTCCTGGCTGCTGAAAGCAAACACCATATAATGGGTTAGCTCAGACAGCAGGAATTCATTTCCCATGGCTTTGAGGCCAGGAGAAGGCTAGAATTGAGGCAAGAGAAGGCTAGAATTTCTCCCAGAAGACCGGGTGCTCTGGGGCTGCAGCCCTTGGTCCTTGGCTTTTCCGTCACATGGCCATGCACACGGCAGCATCTTCTCCTTCTTTCTCCCAGGCTCTGTTGATATCCAGCTCTGGCTGCTCCCCGTGGCTTCCTCTCTATGTCCAATTTCCTTTGCTTCCAAGGACTTCAGCCGTACTGGATTCAGTTTGGGCACGTTAACTAATGACATCTTCAAAGTCCTATTCACAAATGGGTTCACAACACAGGACCAGGAGCTGGGGCCTGAACCTGCTTTGGTGGGGACGTGAGCTGGCGTTCTGTCTCGTGTTCCCGGCCCTAGAAGGCCGCGATGCTCCTTAGGAAGAAAATGCCTGTTAGATCAGCTCCATTCAGGCCTGAGCCGAGGCACTTTGGCCATGAGTTCAGTGTTAATGAACCAGTAATACATATTAGATACGGTGTCTTTAGACAAAACACTCACAAAGCAAGGTGATATCTTGATTGGTTGATGGAAATGTGACCAGAGTCTCATAGGGGCCTAACCCCATTTTTTCCCTGGAAACAATGGTTCCATAATCACCAATTTGGTGTTTACAGTGACTTTAAAACTCTACAGAACATAACTTCTGCAAATAGTGGGAATCG
The DNA here is from genome assembly GCA_004027775.1 of Bradypus variegatus. Taxonomy (NCBI): domain Eukaryota; kingdom Metazoa; phylum Chordata; class Mammalia; order Pilosa; family Bradypodidae; genus Bradypus; species Bradypus variegatus. Next base: position 13,714 of record PVKY010000741.1, read on the forward strand.
TCATATCATGGTGCCTGTACATTGAGAGTTAGCTATTGTTACAATTACTGTGATTATCATGAAAAATATAACTGCATCATTGAATAGGGCCATGCATGAAATATAGCTTATGTGATGCTCCGTGAAGCTTATCAAATCAATCTAGCACCCTTTCCCATAAACCAAACCTGAGCCAGCCCCAGTCACCAGTTCTAGCCGCCAACCTTGGTGTCTGAATTGATTAGGTTGGATTTTTGATTAGGGTGTGGGTGGAGGTTGGGTGTGAAACACAGGGAAACCGAGGCCCTAATGTGTGAGAAAGCATAGTGTGTTACTCCTGGGTCCCAGAGGGAGAGAGGGGGCCATGAGGGGTCGAAGGGAAGTGGGTTCACTTTGGGGGCTCAAGCAGCAGGTGTGGGGAGAGGAAGACAAGCAGAGCGAGAGGGGCCCATGGGCTTGTGCTTTTGTCACATCCAGGGGTGGAGGGTAGGAGGCTCCCCACGGAGTCAAGGACTGGTTAGTTCAAAGCAAATGTCAGTGCGAGAGAAAGGGGCTGGGGGCCCGAGGGTGGTGGGTGGTGAGCTTAGCATTTGGAGCCAGCTGCGGGTTCTGGGTGAGGGGAGTGGGTTGGGAAGGGGGGTTGCAGACGCAGGTTTGGGCTCTGGGGGAGTTTATGCCCGGGGCTGCAGAACTGCCTTCTAACCAGTCCACAGGTCAGTGTTGAGGCAAAGTCAGGTGGCTGCTGTGGGAGGACACAAACATTTGATGGTTTGACACTTGGGCTACAAGGAAATCTGGTAGAACCAAGTGAGAATTCCATATCACCAGTGCCCCAAATGGAGCTAGAGAGAACCCAGTCTCTCCAATTTCCCTCCTGCTGGTCCTCAATAGGGGGAGTTGAGGGTGTCTGCTAGAATGGAGAGGGCAGCAGAGTGGGTTTGGAAGACAGATTTCCAGGGTGACTCTCCACTCAGCTGTAGCTTGAAGGACATGTCCTCCAAAGAGAGAAATGTAGATGCTGTGCTCACCCTCAGAAGGTAGGATCGCAGAGGCTGCTTCAGAAATGCTTGTAATGTAAGGTCTGTAATGTCAGGAGCAAGATACATAATGAGCAAATCTGGAGTAGCATCTACTGGCATTGCCAGGAAAACAGCTTTCCTTTCCCTGCTTTCTGGTCAGTGTCTAGCGGGCTGGTTAATGCCAGGTGGCGAGAGGCACCGGCTGGGCGCCCGCTCTGTCCCTGTTGCAGACGCGCAGTCACCCATGTCCAGGCGGTCATCGGCCCCTGGCATGCTGAGGCTGTGCGGCTGGACGCACAGCGTCTGAATAGCTCCTTTTTGTGATTTTCTCCCCCCTACTGGAGCTTTAATGTCAGAATGCAAGCCAGAGAAAAATCAAACAAGGCAGAATTTACATGTTCTGGAATCAAGACTCTGTGGCTCCTATTTTACTGACTTCACTCTGCAAAGGGCTGTAACGAGGGAGACTTTGACAAGCCTCTGCATAGTCGGAACATCCAAATAAGTCACTGTTCTACAGCTTTCAAGGAAACACTGTCACATCAGCTCTCCATTCCTTGTCACCCGGCTCTAATTGCATGAATTGTTGCATCAACAGATGTCTACACCAAAGCCTACTTCACTGGGGAACTAACATTTTTCTGGAGTTATATTCACTGCTTTAAAAGAAATATCCCTTGATGTCACCGAGGAAATGTCCCCAGTCAGTCTCCACCCCACCCTTCACACCTCCAGCAATCACTTTTCTGATTTTTGATCACTAAAGGTTAGCTATGCCTGTACTTTTTTCTGTATTCATTTTTTAGAGAAGTTGTAGGTTTACAGAAAAATTATGCAGAAACTACCAATTTCCGATTTATCATCCTATTATTAATAACTTGCATTGGTGTGGCATATTTGTTAAAATTGATGAAAGAATATTATAACTGAACTATTAACTAATGTCCATGGTTTTCATTAGGGTTCACTGTTTGTGTTACATAGTCATTTTGAAAATTTTTATTTTAGTAACATATGTACAACCTAAACTTTCTCCATTTAACCACATTTGAATATAGAATTCGCTGCTATTAATTATAGTCACAGTGTTGTGCTACCATCAACATCATCCATTATTAAAACTTTACCATCATCCCAAACAGAAGCTCTGTACAATTTAAGCGTTAACTCCCCATTCCCTATCCCCACTCCATCCCCTGGGAATCTGTCTCTAGATTCTGACTCTATGAATTTGCTTAGTTGAATTATTTCATATCACTGAGGTTATACAATATTTGTCCTTTTGTGCCCAACTTATCTCACTGAACAATATGTCTTTAACATTCATCCATACTGTAGCAGGTGTCAGAACTTCATTCCTTTTTACAACGGAATAATACCCCATTGTGCGTGTGTATATCACATTTTGTTTATGCATTCATTGGTTGATGGACACTTGGGCTGCTTCCATCTTTTGGCAATTGTGAATAATGCCATTATGAACATTGGTGTGCAAATATCTGTTCAAGTCCCTGCTTTCAATCATTTTGAGTATACATATACAGAAGTCAGATTTCTGGGTCATAGTAATTCTATACTTAACTTTCTGAGGAAACAACAAACTGTCTTCCACAATGGCTATACCATTTTACATTCCCATCAGCAATAAATAAGTGTTTCTATTTCTCCACATCCTCTTCAAACTTGTAATTTTCCATTTTTTTAATAGTACTGGGCGTGAAAATGGTATCTCATTGTGGTGTTGATTTGCATTTCCCTAATAAATAACAATGTTGAATATCTTTTTGTGTGATTTTTGGCTATTTGTATTTTCTTTGGAGAAATGACTATTCAAATATTTTACCCATTTTAAAATTAGGTTGTTTGTCTTTTTCTTGTTGAATTGTAGGATTTCTTTATATATTTTGGAAATGAAACTTTTATCAGATATGTGGTTTCCAAATATTTTCTCCCATTCAGAAGGTTATCATTTTACTTTCATGATAAAGTTCTTTGTTAGGCAAAAGTTTTTAATCTTGATGAGGTTTCATTTATCCATTTTTTGTTGTTGTTGCTTAAGCTTTGGATGTAAAGTCTAAGAAACCACTGCTTGACAAAATATCCTGAAAACACTTCCTTATGTTTTCTTCTAGGAGTTTTATAGTTCTGGTTTTTATATTTGGGTCTTTGATCTATTTTGAGTTGATTTCTGTATATGGTATGAGATATGGGTCCTTCTTTTTTTTTTTTTTATAGATGCACAGTTTTCTCAGCACCACTTGTTGAAGAGACTCTGCTTTTCCAATTGTGCCCAACTTATTTCACTCAAATATGATGTCTTCAGGGTTCGTCTATATTGTAGCAAGTGTTACAACTTCATGCCTTTTTCAATGGAATATTTCATTGTGTGTGTGAATATACCACATTTTATTCATGCACCCTTGTTAAAAATCAGTTGTCTTTAAATTTCTAAGCTCTCAATTCAATTCCTTTTGTCTATACATATATCCTTGTGCCACTACAATGCTGTTTTGATTATTATAGCTTTGTAGTAAGTTTTAAGATCAAGAGATGTGAGTCTTCCAAATTTGTATTTCTTTTTAAGATGGCTTTGACTATTTGGGGCCCCTTCCCCTTCCATATATATTTGATGAATGGCTTTTCCATTTCTGCAAAGACAGCTGTTGGGATTTTGATTGGAATGGCACTGAATCTGTAAATTGTTTTGGGTAAAATTGACATCTTAGCAACAGTTAGTCTTCTAATCCATGAGCATGGAATATCCTTCCATTTATTTACAATGTTTTGTAGTTTTCTTTGTGCAAGCCCTTAATGTCGTTGGTTAGATTTGTTCCTAGCTATTTGATTCTTTTAGTTGTTATAATATATAGAATTTTTTTACCCTGATTTCTTCTTTAGATTGTTCATTACTAGTGTATAGAAACACTTCTGAATTTTGGATGTTGACCTTGTACCCCATCACTTTACTGAATATGTTTATTACTTTTAGTGGCTTTGTGGTGCATTTTATAGGACTTTCAGTAGGTAGGATCATGTAATCTGCAAATAGGGAAAGTTTCACTTCTTTTCCAATTTGGATGCATTTATTTCTTTCTCTTGCCTAACTGCTCTGGCTAGAACTTCCAGAACAATGTTGAATAACAGTGGGGACACTGGGTGTCCTTGTCCTGTTCCTGATCTTAGAGGGAAAACTTTCAGTCTCTCCCCATTGAGTAGGATGCTAGCAGTTTTTCATACATGCCTTTTATCATGTTGAGGAAGTTTCCTTCTATTCCTAGATATCTGAATATTCAAGATGGGTCTCTAGATTCTGTCAAATGCCTTTTCTGTGTTAACTGACATGATCATGTGTTGTTTTCCTTTGTTCTATTATTGTGGTCTATTACATTGATTGATTTTCTCATGTTTTAATTCCACTTGTATACCTGAGACAAATCCCACCAATCATGCTTTTAACATGCTCTTGGATTTGGTTTCTATAAGGTGAATATTTTCTCATGTGCAAACCTTGTCCCCCACTTTCTACCCCCCCTAACACACACACACTTGTGTCCTGGGAACAGTTCAAGGGCTCTGACCAGGCTTCCAGGAACAAGGGAGATTTTCCTTAATCAGAAGGTGTCTGGTATGCAGGGCAGATAGCAATGGTTGAATCTCTGTCCTGTAACCGTGATGGATGAAGTCGTTTCTGTACAAAGTCCCTGCGTGCCTGCAGCGGGAGGACACACACACATTTCTGAGTGTGATAAAGTAATCTTGTGGTCTCGCACCGTCTGGCTTGGTTCCATCTTTGTTCTCCCCTATGTAACCCCTGTGTAGCCTGCTGCGTGCAGCCGAGGCTATTCAGACTTCAGCTGCCACCCCGGACCGTGCAGGCTTCCCCAGATAAGCGATTACGGGATCCACCGTGTCTTCCCGAAGCGATCCTTGGCTCCTGAGTGAGTACCAGCCTTGGCCGGCGGCTGTGCTCCCGCAGCAGCGCAGTTCACCAGCACGCTGTGGAGGACTTTTGCATTTATATTCACAGGGAATATTGATATGTAATCTTCTATGACTGGCATTAGCTCTTCCTTGAATGTTCGGTAAAATTCTCTGGTCAACCCACCTGGCCTTGCACTTTTCTGTTGGGAGGTGTTTACATAGTGATCCAGTCCTTTACTGGTTATTGGTCTGTTGAGATCTTATATTTCTTCCTGAGTCAGTGTAGTTATTTTGTGTATTTCTAGGAATTTGTCCATTACACCGAGGTTATCTGATTTATTGGTTTACAATTATTCATAGTATCCTCTTATAATCCTTTTAATTTCAGAGTGGTCAGTAGTGACATCCCCCCTTTCATTTCTGATTTTAGTTATTTGTGTCCCCTTTCTCTCTCTTTTTATTTGTCACTATAAATAAAGGTTTGTCAATTTTATTGATCTTTCCAAAGAACCAACTTTTGATTGGTGATTCTATTGCTATTTCATTTATCTCTGCTCCAATCTTTGTTATTTCTTTCCTTCTGCTTGCTTTGGGTTTAGACTGCCTTTTTTTCTTAGATCTTTGTACATTTTTTGTCCAAACCATAGATTTATCATTATTTTTTATGCATTTGTATCTTAGAACTTGGAAGAAGTAAGAAGTGGAGTTATCTACTAAAAAGTACATAGCAGTGCTGTCATTTACAGTTACCTGTGTGATTATCTTTACCGGAGATCTTTATTTCTTTATGCCACTTTGATCCAGTCTCTAGAGTCCTTTCCTTTAAATCTGATTAATTCACTTTAGCATTGCTTGTGGGACAGGCCTAGTGGTGATGAACTCCCTAAGCTTTCATTTATCTGGCAATGTCTTAATCTCTCTCTCATTTCTGAAAGAAAGTCATGTAGGATACAAAATTCTCGGTTGGCAATTGTTTTCTTTCAGCTCTTTAAATATTTTGAACCTCTGCCTTCTTGCATCCATGCTTTCTGATGAGGAATTGGCACTTAATGTTTTTGGGATTCCCTTGCACACAGTTTGTTGCGTTTCTCTTGCAAAGTTCAGAGCTCTCTCTTTGCCCTTGGCACTGGACAATTTAAATACTATGTGTCTGGTGTAGTTCTCTTTGAGTTTATCCCCTTTGGGGTTCACTGGCCTTGAATATGCATATTCATATCTTTTATTAAATTTTCCACTATTATTTCTTTGAATATTCTTCCTTCTCCTTTCTTTCTCTCTCTCTTTTTTTTTCCCTTCTGGGACCTCCATGATGCATATACTGGTAAACTTGTTGATGTCTCATAGGTCAATTAGGCTCTCTTTCCTCTTTTTCATTCTTTTTTCTTTCTGCTCTTCAGCCTGAATCATTCCAATTGCCTTGTCTTTGAGGTCACTGATTCTTTCTCCTGCCAGTTCCAGTCTGCTGTTGAAACCTCCTAGGGTATTTTTAATTTCAGTTTTGTGTTCTTCAACTCCAGTATTTCGGTTTGGTTCCTATTGATAATCTCAAAGAAATTCCCAATTTGTTCACTCATAGATTTCCTGATACCCTTTAGTCCTTTCTCCCTGTTTCCTCATCTCCTTGTGCATATTGAGGATTAATTTTTAAAGTCTTTGTCTGGTCTTCTTCATTGATGGTTTCTGGATTTTGATAGTGTTCTTTTGCATGGGCCATCATTTCTGTTTCTTTGTTTGTCTTGTACTCTTGTTGCACACTGTACATTTTAGTATTTTAAAGTTTTATTACTGGGATTTAGTCCCTGAGGTCTCTGTTCCTTAAATTTGTATCCAGCTAGTGAATAGCAGAGATTTTCTTGAGTTCCTAGGAGCTAACTAAAACAAACAACCAAAGCAAAAAGTGCCCTTCACGGTCTTCGCGGACTGGCTCTGTTCTGGCTGGTGCTCCCCTTCAGAGCTTAGCCGTCCTGTCGAGATCAGCTTGAGGTGAAGCCAAGTAAGACCCTGATGTACCTGCCCCCCAGTGCACACACGGGGTTCCTGTGCTCCCCCTGTGCTCCCTCTGGAACAGGGCCAGAGACCCACATGGGAGCGCAAACTGGCTGCACCTGTGTTGGAGCAAGCACGGGGTTGCCAGGAGCCTTCCCTATGGCTTTTGAAGTTGCTTTTTTTTTGATTTGACACCCACCCAGTTACTGCAGCCCTTTAGCTGTTTTCTGCAGCTTTAAGGAAGTTACTACCTTTGTCTTCTCTGCCACTTTTGCCTGAGGGGTTGGAACAACCGCTGCCTTACAGGCCAGGACCCCAGCAATCTGAGGAAGCTCATCCAAAGCAGCGATCAGTGATCAGCCCACAGCCCCTGGAGGTCAGAGCACTAGGTCCGTGTCACCCCCCGGCACCAGCAAGCTGCCCCAGGAGCCCAGGCTGCCATCCCCACTGCTGCTGGCCATGTGGCTGGGGGTGGGGATGGCAGCCCCCTCACAGAGGGTGAAACTCACCGTATTTACTGCAGTTTTCAGCCTCTTCCCCCTGCTCATCCTTGGGTGCTGTAGGAACTCCAAATACTTGATCCAGACCATTTCCTGCAGCTCAGTAGCTGTGCCGGTGGAGGGACTGACTCCTGGAGCTCGGCCATCTTCCCACAGCCCCAGATTTCTACCTTTACAACCTGAGTCTGTCTCCAGAGTGGGGCCTCAGCCGGAAGGGGCGAAAGCGGCCGTGGGAGCCCAGGCAGGGTATGGGAGGGATGCTAGACGATAATGGCTGGAAGCGGTGCGGCCTTAGCGTCTCCACCGGAAGCCTGGGCGGAATCCTCCTGCGTACCTGCCCCTCGTGGCACCAGCTGCACCTGGCCTGCTTGAGCTGCTCTCTTGGGGTGGCCTCGGGCATGCTCTTCCTGGAAGCCCGAGCTCTGGCCCAGCCCCTGCCCTGATCCACTGTCAGCCTCTCAGAGACGCAGCGCACCCAAGGCCAACGGGCCTGACATTGCTTGGCTGGATGTAGGCCCATCCTTTTCTCCTTCTCTGCCTTTCCTGCTGTGGGTTAGCCTGGGCCTCTGAGCCCTGAATCTGCTCCCTCCCCGCCCCACGACCGTGTGTGCCTCCTTCCTCGTGCCACTCCATCATCTGAGCGTCTCCCCACAGCCTGTTTCCTGCTGTGTCTCCAGGCTCTTGCTCACTGCTCGCCGGCATCCCACCAAGAATCTCAGCGTCCTAAATCTGTTTCGTGGCCACCAGAACACGTTTTGGAATAACTGCTCAGCAGCACCTGGGCATGTGAACCGTAACACCTCTGGGTCTCTTCTCTCTGATGACTCCTTCTCAGGCCCTGCAGGCTCTGCTGGTGTCACCTCAGTGGCCCAGGCTGGGTCTAGGCAGCCTGCCCTGGCCTGCTGTGGTCCGGGCTGGGAGACCCCTGCCCCACCAGCTGGGAACCCCCACCCACCCACAGGCTGGGGGCACACAGCCTGTACCTCGCCTCAATGCAGACTTTTTTTTTTATTTTGAAATAAATTCAAAGTTATAGGAACCGTTGCAAAAGCAATACTAACCCCATATACAGAACTCCAGCATACCCTGACCCCCTTCCCCCGATAGCCCAATCCACCAACTTTAACATCCTGTCACACCGCTATTTCTTTCCCTCACTCCCTCCTATCATCCATCATCTATTGCTCTGTCTTCTGAACATATGAGAGCAAGCTGCACACATCCTTGAACAAACACTATAATTCACATAGACACTTCCCATGAACCAGAACATTCTTTTATGCAATCCCATTAAATGCAGCTAAAAAGGACAAGAGATTCAACAACGACACAAAGCTTACATTCTGTATTTCCTTTTCCTTGTGTCTCAGCTGTGTCCTTTTGATTGTGTGTTTCTTTAACACCATGATCCAGGCACCTGTACCTGAATTCCAAAAGCTTTTTTAAAAAGGAGAAATAAAAACCAGAAGCTCTTCTGCCATACATTTAAGTAATTCAATATATGAGTGGACAGCCTTAGACCTTATCACTGTGTGTATTCAAGGAGGTTATAGATGACCAAGATTTGCAAGTATTACAGAGAGTCCACACACTGAGGGGGTAAATAAATCTTCTCTGTGATTTCACACAACCTGCCCTTTGGGGCTGAACCTAACCCTCTGTGGACATGCCGTAGGCAATCATTTTGCTCTCACACATTTTTTATTGAACCTCTGATTAGTAATTATTTTTATTAGTCCTCTGAACACTCTTGTGAGGTAAGTATTACATCCGTCTTTTTTGTATGAGACATGAAAGATTCAAATAATTCATTTATTTGCACATAATCACACAGCTAATGTGAAAGACAGAGCTGGGATTTGGAGATTTTACCTTCCAGCTCCTTTCTGCTTTTCTTTCCCATGACCCTGTATGATTTGGGAGGTGTGTGAATCTTGTTCTTTGGTAGGACTATTAACTTTTTGAGGGTGGTGAACCGAGATTTATTTAATCCCATAGAAGTACCTCATCACTCTAGCAGGGGCAGATCTGTTTTATGGGGAGCAAAGGTTATGAAAAGTGTGAGGGTGTTCTTTTAGAAAATTAGTACAAAGCTGTCAGTGTCACTCCTGTGATGGTTCATTTCTTGTGTCCATTTGACTGGTCGTGGTGTACAGCTGTTGGTCAGGCAAGCACTGGCCTGATTGTTAGTTGAAGGCATTTTGTGGATTTAAATCTTCATTCACTTGATTGCATCTGTGGCTGATTCCATCTACAGCCAAAGGAGACACCTCAGTAGGAGAGGAATCTCCTCCTCCTGTCAGGGGGAGGCAGTAGAGCCAGAACTGAGGGCCTCAGCAGCAGAAGGGAGAGCTCCCGTGTCCACCTCAGCCTCTTCTCCTGGGATCCGTAGTCACCCTCCTCAGGGTTCCCAGCTTGCAGCCCACCCTACAGAATTTGGATGTGCCTCTCCTGTGTCATGCATCCAATTCCTATAATAAATTTCTTTAATGTTTACATGTACATACATCTGTTTGTCCGGAGAAACCTGACTAGTAAACTTCCTAAGACTCTGGCAGGGGCTAATATCATGGGTGCAGGTGAGTGAAAATTAATCCACATTAGTCCGTGACTAAACGTGTTGTAATACAAGGATTCGTTACCTGAACACAGTTTTTTTTGTGTGTGCAGAAAACCCATTTACACTTCAGAATGACTGTAATCATTTTCAGTGTTTCTGCTCCATGACATGACACTGTGGACAGTTTCCAAAGGAAACCACCTATTCATCTGTCAGCTGAAACCCACAAGTGGTGTGCAAAACTGACTTTTGGCATAATGGATTTATTTTTTAAATTGAAAAGTTTGCTTGGCATTGTAAAGTTTATCCTCACAAGAAATCTGTATCTGCTAGTTTAGCTTCAGTGCTTCCTACCCATCTCAGACAGAACTCGATAGGCCTGTCATGGCTGTGTAGACTGTCTACACAGCAAGCCTTCCACATGTGCGATGCACTTAAGATGAACTAGAGCTGAGAGGTTAGCCATGGTGCTAGCTGGAAAGGTGACAGATAAATAAGGGACAAAGCAAAGACACCGTTTGGAGATGAGCATTTTCAAGAATGCTTTGCACAAGTACGTGTCGGACACCTTGGTTCCTGCTGACAGTCACAGAATTGCTCACTTTTCTTGGGAGTTCTGAAGCACAGCAAGGTTCCACCCTTCACAGCCCAGGTCTTTTCAGTCGCTGCTTAGGCTGGAGAATACATGAAACCATCCCCAGTAATAGTTCAGTCTTCAGGGAAGTGGTGGTTGACAATTCTCTGCCTCCTGAAATTATAACCTCAAAAACAAGAGGCTAAAAATACCTTACATAGGTTTTCAGCCTTGTTTTAAGGGAAAAAATCAATTAGCTGTTTTTGTTCAAGAAAGGTGCAGACACTTCCTTTCGGTTGTTGCCGGCCAGGGATCGAGTGAGCAACTGATGTTTGGGGAGAGCCGGTGGCTCCAGAGGAGGCCACACTGGACCCGCTGTCCTCAGGGCTGAGTGCCAAGGCCGTCGGCAGGGCCCTCAAAGCTGCTCTCAATGTTGGCAGACTGAGGGTGGTCATGGAAGACGATTCCATGCTAAGAGCCACCACTTTGATAAAAAAAATAATAAAGGAAGTTTGAGGAACTTGTGTTTTTCCATTTGTCCTTCTAATGGACTGCCTGTCTGCTGGGCTACTGCGGCAAACACCAACACCAGTGGATTAACAATGAAGGGAATTTATCGTTTCATTGTTTATGAGGCCAGGGGGTCAAAATCAAGGCATCAGCAAAGCCGCACTTGCTCCCGAGGTCAGCGCCGTTCTATGCTGGGGCTCATCTGCTGCCAGCCTCGGGATTCCTCCACCTCATGTGGACATCTGCCTCTTCCCTGGCGTCTCCTGCCCACTTGCTTCTTCCGACCCTTCTAGATCTCCACCGTATGGCGATCTCGCTCTGGCTGCTCTTCTGCGTCTGCTGACTTTGGATTTTCCGGGTCTTTCCCTGACAGCTTTGGATGCTCCTCTTCATAAGGCCTCCAGCCTGGTCCAGACTGACCCACCCCGATTTGATTTGGCCACATCTTAACTGATAACATCTCAAAAGTCCTATTTACAAATGGTTTACACCCACGGGAACACAGATTAAGACTCGAACATGCCTTTATGGGGGACACGGTTCAAGCCCCAACACTGACACTTCCCAACGTGCCGGTTACTGCCCCAGTTGCTCTGCAGATAAAGTGATGGGGATTCTGTTTGCTAAGAGATCAGTGCTGCTAAGGTGTGTCCAGACAGCAGACGCTTTACTTCCCCTGGAGCTGCCCGTGCATCTCTTGGTTTCCCATTCGGACATTACTTCAATAGTTTTCAGCCTTGCAGTCTCTCCTCTTTGAACTTGCCCTTGAAGTTGCTCTTTAAGCTGCAGCAAAGAGAAGAAAGGATAGCTATAATTTAAGACATGAATAATCAATGAGAAGAAACAAAGAGTATGGATGTGTGAAAAGCAGAGAGCTGAAAGCTGACTGTACTCATGAATGCTGATCTAAACCAAAAATACTAATAATACGAAATGGTTTTTCCTGTAATTTTGTCTCATCTGACTCCAGTGAATTCCTGTTTTCAAGAGCTGAATGTTGCTGTTTTTCTGCATGAAGCCTTTTCTTCAGGGCCTTGTGAGGTTTTCATTCACTGTGCCTGCTAAAGGGCCCAAGTGCCTCATTTTACCCAAGTAAAGGTACATCACATGGTCTCCTTTCTTCACTTTGCAGAAGCAACAGTTATTTTTATTTAAATAAATAGAGGCTCTTCACTGGAACTGTGGACTATGATCAAACATATGCTTCTAAGAGCCTTTATTGCCATCCACACACTGTAATAAAATGTAGGCCAAGCAAAGAAAGTGGGCTTCATTTCAAAAACTGGCATATATTCCAATCATTAAGAGTAATCATTCTATTCACCACGTAGAAGGCATTTTTATCCTTGTCACAAACTATTATGTTTTTCTACCACAGCATCATTTAAACCTCAACATTCAAACTGGGGTAATTGCTAAATGATATCCTGTTCAGTATTGATGTTATTTATTATTATTATCATCTCAGCTAACAGTGCTACAGAACCACAGTGAATCCAAAAGTATCATTTGGAAATTCTGCACTGCTGTGCTTTCCAAGAGAAAATGTAAATGTGCACAACAAAGCAGAGGAGCTCTGTCGGGTGGACGCTCAGACTCCCCAGCAGGGAGAGCGTGAGAACGTGTTTGTCACCTTCTCTCTGTGCCCCTCCCAGGGAGCTGTAAATTCTCCTTCTGAGACAGGCACTGGATTTGCTTCTGGGTGTTTGTTTGTTTGCCTCAGTGAATGAGCTTGGTTTGCACTTATTTATTCATCCAAATATGATGCCTGTGGTCTAAGTCTTTTACCCATGAAGAAACTGAAGCCCCAGACCAAATTCAGCTTACAGACTGTAGGCAGACAATCTCTCTCAGAAAAATAATGGATTCTAACTGCATAAAGATGGCATCGTGTGTTAGTTATCATTACGGTGTGCCTCTGTCCGCCAGGCTGCTATGGCAAATGCCACCCACTGGCGGGCTTAAACACCAGGGCTTATTGTCTCCTGGTTTTGGAGGCCACAAGTCCAAAATCCAGGCTGCAACAGGCCCCACTCTCTCTGGAGTCTGCAGGCTCTGGGGCCGGCTCGCTGCCGTCCTTGGGCCCCTTGGCTTGCGTCTCTGCCTCCAAGACATGGTGACCTGCCTCGTTCTCTGGCTTCCTCCGGCTCTGACTAGGGTTCCTCTCCATACGAGGACTGCAGCCAGATGGACGAAGGCCCAGCATGATTCAATTTGGCCTCATCTAAAGAATCTTCTAAGATCCTCTTTCGAAAGAGCCCACCCCTTATCTCATAATAATAGATTCAAAGGCCCTGGATTATACCTAGAGGAATGCAGGTGAAGACTTGAACACACCTGAGCATGCCTTTTGTGGGGGATGTGATTCAATCCGGTTCACAGTTTCTGCGTGTCAGGAATTTGGGAGTGTCCTGGCTGGGTGCTCTGGCCGGGCCTCTCTTGTGGATTTGTTCTCACGTCTTAGGCTGGCCGCAGCCATCTGAAGACTTGACTGAGGCTGAGGACCTTTGCTAAGACATCTCCTCACGGTGAACTGGGACTGTAAGGTTACTCCACGAGCACCCCTGGCAGCAGGAGCAAGCACTGGGGGAGCCTGCCAGGGTACGCTTTCCGGAAGCAGCACCTGACGTTCTTGAGGTGGTGCGATGTTTAGAAACATATCATTTTTGCTCTACCCTCTGAAATCATGAAAAATACATTTTCTGAAGACTTGTCTGCTTGAACAAACAAACAAATAAATAAAAAACTTAGCCTCTGGATAAAATAGGCCTTCTAATTCATTTCTGGTCTCTGTAAGAAGTAAAGAAAGAAAAGGATGAATTTGAGTTGTCTGTAAGAAGTAGAGTATCTGCAAGATACTTTAAAGTAAAGAAGTAAAGCATCTGTAAGAAGTAAAGGAAGTAAAGGAAGTATTTGAGAATCTCGCCACCTCCATACAAAAGATGTGAAGTGGGGTGAGCAAGCAAGAAGAATCGCAGAGATACAGAGTCACTCTGAGGGCAAATACTGTAGCGCTGCAATAAGCGCTAGATGAAATGCTGGACAATACAGCACCAGATGAAACCTTGGGCTCTTAACAGGTGGGAGACCCGATACTGAGCATTCTGCACTAACTCACAAAACTGTAAGGGTGCTGGACTGGTCCCAGAACGCAAATGCTTTTCACCCCAGCAGGAGAAGTGGCAGGTCTTCTCTGGCCCATGCATCCCCGGTGTAGATCCTAGGGTTTACACTTATCAAAAATATCCAAAAACGAGTTCATAAACACAGGTCACCAAACAAACAAGGAAATGCGCTACCATGAGCAAGAGTTGGCCAGCATATTAAAACTCTCTTATTTGTTGACTTGTGTTCCCCAAAAGGCATGATCAAATCCTAACCCCCAGTCCTGTAAGTGTGGCCTTACTTGGAAATAGGGTCTTTGAGGAGGTGATGAGTTAAGAAGAGACCAGATTGGATGAGGGTGTGTCTTAATCTGATATGACTGGTATCTTTGAAGAAGAGGAAGTTTGGCCAAAACGCAGGAAAGAACACCATGTGCTGACTGAGGCAGAGATTAAAGCCCAAGGATTGCCAGCAACCATCAGAAGCTGTAACAGTCATCGGAGTGCTCTCCTACAGCTTTCAGGCTTCCAGCCTCCAGAACTATGAGACCCTATGTTTCTGTGTTGTTGTTTTTTTTTTTTGTTTTTTTTTTTTTATGCCATCCAGTTTGTGGTCATTCGTTTTTGCAGCCACCAAAAGACTTATGATAGGAAATTATCAAATTTAGAATATAAAGTGATTATATAAGATATACTTAAGAAAACAAATCATCAAATCATAAATATGAGTGTTATACTCAATTATCAAAACTTACCAGGTAGAACTGAAAAGGTTCAATTAAGTAATTATCTAATTAAGTGGTCTCAAGATTTATATATATATACATAAGAAAAGACTAAAACAACAGGAAAAATTGACAGATCCTCCATTACTGGAGACTTCAACCTTCCTCTCTTCCTATAGCCCTATGCACTAGAAATTTCATTCATAAATAATGTCCTAGAGAAACTCTTGCACATAAATGCCAGACATGAACAATTATGTTTACAGCATTGTTATAAATATTGCTAAAAATATCTAGAAACAACCCAAAGTGTCTTACAAGAGGTAAACAGAAAAATCAATTGTGTAATAGTGACACAATGGAATATTAATCTGTAGTGGACACGCATGACCTACAACCCAGATGAATCTTACCTGTGTGATGAGGAGAACGGCAAGAAGTTTAAGACTGTATTTATGTGTATAATTTCCATAAATCTCAAATCATAAAAAACCCCAAACACAATATAACATGCAAGGACATACACATGTGCATGAAAAGTATTTTACAAAGCAGGGGAAGTATAAACACAAGTTTCAGGGCGGTGTTAACTGCTGGAGATTGGGCAGTAAAGGTGTAGGTTGGCACATAATTGTTGATGAATTATGGCAGTGTTCTAGTTCTAGAGACGAATTTGGTTTCATAGGGGTTATTGTGTTATTATGATTATGATTTATATATCTGGTGCATATGTCTATATCTGTCAATATAATATAATGAACTATGATAATAGGAAATAAAATTTAACAGAGGTTTATGCCTAACTTATGCTATTATAATCATTTCAGTTGGCAGGTCAATGAAAAGTTTTTAAATGCACTATGTCTTAGCCTTGCTGGCTTTTATGAGGAACTCAGCAATGCGCAGTAGTTGATGTGATTTGAGGTATTGCTCGCATGTGCACAGTTTTTTATTTTTGTGCTTATTTTTGCAGCTATAGAAATGCAAATGTCTCTTGAATAAAACAGGTGACAGGAAATTTCCTGCTTTGGAATCTTATGTCTTATTTATTTCTGAATGCCCATCATGTGGTCAGAAAGAATACAATAGCATCCATTCTCAACACTGCTATTCAAACATTTAAAAGACTGAAATATAAATAGGACCTACATATGTATGCATTGGTTAGGCAAGGATACAATTGTTATTTGGACACAATGTGATCATCTGCCTAGAAAGTCTAAGAGAATAAATTGAAAAAAATAAAAATAATAGGGTGCTTGTATACAAAATTCAGTACACAATAACTTTTCTGCATAAGGCAATAACCAATTGGAATATATCATGGAAAAACAGCCCCACCACTGTAACAATGGAAACAAAACAGTGAAGAATAAATCTAACAAGAGATTTGAAAGGCCATTATGAAACACAATATAACATTTTCCAAAGGATATATAAACCAGCCTAAATAAATGCAGAGGCATAGCATGTTCCTGGGAGAGAATATTTAATATGGTGATGATGCTAGTTCTCCCCAAATTAGTCTATAAATTTAATGCAATCCCATTTAAAATCCTAAAGGAACTATTTATGGAATGTGACAGGTTCAGTTTAAAATTCAATTGAAGAGAGAAATGTAATAATAGCCAGGAATATCTTGAAACAAACCAAAAGTGGTATTTGCTGAATCACATTAAAACTATCCAGCGTAAAGCTACAGTAGATAAACAAATGCAAGTATTTGGGCAGGAATGGATAGCTCGGTTGCACAGAAAAGGAGAGCACAAGATCAGATGCAGCTACATAGGAAATTTTGATAAGTGACAATGGCAATGTCATGTACGACCTTTGGGGAAAATAGTGGGGAAGAAATGGGATACATAGTAGTCATGGGACAAATACCAACTCAAAATTGTTTTGAAATAGATCAGACAACCATACATAAATATCAGAAATACAAAATCATATTGGGAAAATGTAAGAACATTCATCATTTATTATTTAAGGTTTTGAAGGATTCCTGGAAAGTCCCTAAATTCAAAAGTCACAAAGGAGAAAGTTATCATATTTAGCTACATAAAAATTAAATAACAAAAGTCACACTAATTAAAAGACAAGTGATTGGGAGAAAATATCTGTAACACAGGTGAAAGACAGAGGATTCCTTACCATAGTTTATAAAGAGTACACAAATTATGAAATGAAAAATCAGTAGGCAATTAACCACAAAACTAAAAATGGCCAATAAACAGAGGAAAAAATGCTCAGATTCATTAAGAATCCAATAAGTGTAAATGAAAAGAAAATATATTATTTTCTTCACCATAATAGCTAAAATCATGAAGCCCCTTTATGGTAGATTAAATTATTTACCCCAAGGAACCCCTGTTCTTAATCTTAATCCATGCCCCTAGCCAATCGCAAATAGCAGCTCTTGAAGTTGTTATTTTAGTTAGGGCGTGGCCCAGCTGGGCGAGGGAGGGTCTTAATCTGAATTACTGGAGGCCCCATAGGGAGAACCCGGGAGTCACGGAAGTGGGGAAGGAGAGGACGGCGCCATGTGACAGAGGCAGAGATGCGAGCAGGGGACCCAAGGATGGCGGCAGCCGGCACCAGAAGGCTGCATACACTCTGGGCAGAAGCATCACCTCACTGACATCTGGATTTTGGACTTCCTCAACCCCAAAACCGTGAGCCAGTGGATTGCTGTTACTAAGCCAGCCCGTTGGTGTGGGGCTTGTCACAGCGGCCTGGCAGAAGGAGACAGTGATACCGTCCCCTGCAGGTGGGGATGCTGTGAGACGCACACTGTGTAACACTGTCGGTGGGAGGACAAGTTGGTTCAGCGTTTGGGAGGGAAGTTTCCCAGAATCCACCAAAATTTAAGTGTGTGTCGTCTTTACCCAGTCATTCTCTCTTGGGATAGCTTTTCCTAGAGAAATAAGCCCAATCTGCCCAAGATGCAAATAGCAGGATATTGACAACAGATACAAACTGGAATCCCCTACATGCCCGTAAGCAGCGGAGGAGTTAGATGCTAGCTCATCTGTATATGGGATCATCACATACATGCATACACACCAGCGCAGAGCGATCTGAAGGCAAGCTGGCAAGTGGAAAAAGCAAACTGCTGGTATTAAGTGTAGCATTATGTCATTGAAGCAGAAACTTTAAAAACATATACATAGGTACACACATACATATTTATAAATGCATATATAATTTCTCTAATCTTATTGCATAGAAAATGATCTATAGGATTTAACAACCTCCAGTTAACTCTGATCACTCATGAGGAGGAGAGTGAGATTCAAGGAGAGAAAGGCAAGGAAACTGTATAATTAGCTCTTAACTGTATAATACTTTGCTTGAATGTTTTAATTAAATGTTCTCTTCTATAATTTTAAAAATGGAAGTAAAGAAGAAGCAACTGAAAATGTAAATAAAAGAATGTGACGTTTTAATGTCCGGGAAGAAATTTTGGTATTGAGTCCACCGCAGCATAACTTGATGTATCATATTACACACAATAGCTCTTTTATTTGCATTTGAAACTACAGCAGGAGTCCTTCTTACCAAGGTGAATAAAAAGTCTTCAAAGACATTGTTGATGGTGGTAGGCGGAAGGGCCTGGAAATCTCCTGCCTGCACGTGAGGGTGAGGTGACAGCCCAGGCCCTGTGCGGAAGCAGGGACGACGGCCCGTGGCCGCCTGGACCTCCCGCTCGGGCAGGACTGACCGTCACTCCTGCCTCGCGGAGAATGCAGCAGACGTCTGTCGGGTCAGAGCTGAGCTGAATCCCAGGCTATGTTCTAGTTCATGAGTAAGAGTCATTCCTTTTAGTTAGTTGCTAAAGGTAGGCGTGAGATACAATATTCTATATAAAAAGGCATATGGATGAGAATGCTAGAAATCCTTAATCTTTTGGGAATTGATGAATGTCAGGGAAAACGCACTGAAGTATCCGATGTTTTGTACGATGGCACTTGACTTCATGCAAACAGGGAACAGCGTGAGGGCACCACTGCCTTCAGCTCTCCCTCTGTCCCCTTTCCTCTCTCCGGGTTTGTGCCCCTTTTCTTCTACGAGGACTCCAGTCTCTGATCAAAGGCCCACCCAGGCCAGCACAATACCCAACTGTGTTGTATCTACAAAAACACTATTTCCAAACAAGGCCACATTAGGTTAGGGGGTTAGGACTTTAGCACATCTTTTTGGGGACACAATTTGTTGATGTTTTAATAATCAGTGATGGGTACTAAGAACCCACCAATGCCGAGCCCTCTTCTAAGGGGACACCGAGGAAAGAAGCAGCTGGAGACCGTGCCCTCTGGGAAGTGGCAGAGCTGGGATCTGAAGCTGCCTGGCTCGGGAGCACTTGTCTCTGAGTGCCCGAGCCCGACCCCCCAGCAGCCGCACCCCACTTCCCGGGCTGGAGGCCCCAAGGCGAGCAGAGGGCTCTCCAGGTCCGTGTGCCGTCTGCTGCGGCTGAGCTCCCTGCTCATCCCTGAAGATCCCCTACAAGGTCCCTCTGAAGCGCCCGCCCCAGCTCCTAAGGGCCCTGTGGTGCAGCTCACCATCACCCAAAGGCCCGGGCCAGCGTCGGGGAGACCACTGGTCTTCCCTACATTCACCCTCTCTTCTGTTTCTCTTTCAGACAGTTTCTTCATCTGTCCTTTCTCTCCTCCAGAAAGTCACTTTCAGCTCCCCAGGAGGCTCAATTACCTGTGACGCTTCCCACAGCATATGGCGGCAGCTTTCTGGCTCCTGCGCCAGCCGACGCTTGGCTGCAGCCTGGGGTCCGGATGGAGCCCGAGCCGGAGCAGGGCCAGCCGCTTCTTGCTCCCGCAGCCGCCGGCTCAGTTGACCCCCTGCTTTCCTCCCTCTCAGCAGGCCCCCCGCGGGGAGACCCCTGCCTCCTGATCGTCCTCACAGGCGGCCTCCAGCCCGCCGGTGCCGCTGCAGCGTGTCCAAAGCAAAGCCGGCCGCCAGCTTCCACCAGGCCCGCGGCCGAGACGGACTCCCGCACAAGGGCCGCCTCGCTCCCTGGGAGCTGTGCGCAGCTGCCCGACTCGGGCAAGCCCTTCCGGCAGAGCCGATGAGGGCCCACGAAAGGAAAGGGGTGCAAATGCTGCCCCTTCGGGCTGCTCGGTGCGGAGGGGAAAGGGGCCCTGGTGCAGTCCGAGCCTCAGCAAGGCCCGAATGGGGAAAGAGCAAAGCTAATCGCCTGTTGCACGTGGATATTCACACCGATGTGCCCCTCACGTGTGTGATAGGCCGAAGCTACAGGAAGTTTACAAGCGTTTTTCAGGGAATGTCGGATGAGACCCCTAAACGTTAGAGCTATGGAATTGATTATTGTCGTGACTTGCTAAAGAGGGCGTTCCTGCTGTTTGGTGGCTGGACATTTTTACTTATTTGTATGGTTACCCTTAGCACCCAAGTGACAGATTCTAAAATTCCGATCAAGTATGCGTGTTTGCTGGTCTGTCCCCAAGGGTCACCTGCCCACCCTGGCTGCACCTGGTCCCCCTTCCTCAACCCCCCTCTCACACCAGAAAGGAGGGAGGGGGAGGGAAAGAAGAAGGGAGCAAGGGAGAATGGGGGATTCATTTTATTCTGAGTGTTTTCTGTGCACCAGCCCTGTGTGAGCTGCTTTCTTTAAATATGCCCGTTTCATCCATCCCCCCCAGTCTGATGCAAGTTAAAACCAGCATTCTCAAGCTGTGAGGCCTAAGGAATGGTCTCTTCTCTTTTATTTTAAGAAACTTGCTCAAGGTCGTGTAATTGGTTAGTGACAGTGTCAGGAAAAAATCACAGATGTCTCAACTACTGGTTTAAGACCTGTCCCACAATTCCTACTGATCCTTGAATAGGACTCTTGACCAACTTAAAATATATTTATTCAGTGGAGCTCTTGGATCATAGAACATTCTGGAAATTCTTCAATCCAGCCAATGTCGTATCCACTCCTCTTATCATTGGCTAAATATGGTGGTGATCATTCCCTCCTTCTCTTTGGATAGGAGCAGAGGGAGTTGGTATTTTCTATTTTCATTAGTCCAGGCCTTTAAAACGTCTCCATTTTGAGGGTTCTCAATCAAGGATGGGGGATAAACACAAGATAGGAAAGCTTACATTTATTCTCAGCTTGGTGTTAGCAACCCAAAGTTAAGTAAATCATTCACCAGTCGGGCTCACCTCCTGAATGTTTAAATGAAGGGATTGAACAAAATGGCATTTAAAGACTTGTCCAGAGGCAGCCTGGACTTTATGAGTTGTGGATTCAGCTTCCTATCTGAGTACATTATCAAGGATGAAATAAATTTTTCCCAGATCCTTTTTCTACACTGATGACTATGTGACAGCTGGGAGGTTATGGGGCTGCAAGGGAAGGAGGGCTGCAGCAGGAGAAGAGGCAGCAGTGGGTGATAAGCACCACTTATAAAATAATTGGCAAGGGCTTGGGCATTTTGGGGGAATCAGGGGAATTACTGTCAAATTGCCTGAATATCATGATTTGTACAGGCCCCAATTTCAAAGCTTTTATGGCTTTTTGAGCAATTCACAAATCAATCCCTTTTGAATTTCAGTTACCTCTTGAGCTAAGTTGAATGAACAAAGACTGATGTGCAATAAACCAACTGTCTCACCTGCATTTCAGAGCCTTCAACACAGCGTTCTCCAAGCCTGGGTGTGAACTTGGTAGGGCAAGAGCACATCTGAGCATAGTCCTCTGTGATTCTCTGTGGAAGGCTCAGAACTCAGTCCCTCTTGCCACCCATGGGCTTCCTGGCATGGAGGGGCAGGAAAGCTGCCTGCAAGAGGCCCGTGCTGACCCCTCCAAGCCTACGAAGAAACTCATTTTGGAACAGTGAACTTTAGCGGTTTGTCTATACCTGAAAACCTAGTAATCTCTTGATTTGTGTCCAATCACATGTCAGGGAGTGTGTTTAAACCAGGGGAGGTTATGACAGCACCTAAGACCTATCAGTGAAAGAAACCGCCTGGCACAGGGACGGAACTGGAGAGCGTGTATTAGCCATGGTTTCCATGGAAGCAGAACTGCCAGGAGATACATATGAACCTTACAAGATTTATTACAGCAATTAGTGCAGCTCACATTACCATTGGGTTGGCAAGTCCGAATTCTGTAAGGCAGGTTGCAAGTTAGAGAATCTGACGAAGGTTTTCAAGGAATTCCCCAGGAGAAGCTGGCTGACTAGAGTACAGAGAGAAATTCTTCCTTCTGACTGCTGAGTGCTCAGTTCTCCTGTTAGGGCCTTAACTGATTGGATGAGCCGACTCTCGTCGCTGAAGGCCATCTCCTTCATTGATACATGACATTAGCCATGGAGGCAATCAACGGACCAATGATTTAAATCCATAAAACACCCTCACGGTAACAATCAGGCTAGTGCTTGCTTCACCAAACAACTGGACACCATAACCTAGCTAAGCCGGCACATGACCTTAACCATCGCAGTTCACTCCTTGTCAACTTGACACCCATACACATCTCCTTAACTCGTACTTAATTTTCTAAGTAAGTATTAACAGAATCCAGCTGTCTGGTGCACAATCGGAAACTCGCTAACCCTTTCCCCAGGAAAGGATGCAAGTCTTTGGGTAATATTACTCTTTTTTAAAAAATTCAATTTTATTGAGATTCTTCATGTACCATACAATTATCCAATGTACACAATCAATTGCCCACAGTGCCATCATACAGCTGTGCATCCGTTATTCCAGAAGAGAAACAAAAACAAACAAGAAAACTCAAATCCTCCCATACTCCTAAACACCCCCTCCATTATTGACTCATAGTATTGGTATAGTACATTTGTTACTATTGATGAAAGAATATTAAAATACTACTAACTGTAGTACATAATTTGCAATAGGTATATTTTTTCCTATATGCCCCTCTATTATTAACTTCTAGTTATAGTGTAATATATTTGTTCTAGTTCATGAAAGAGATTTCTAATATTCGTACAGTTAATCACGGACATTGTCCACCACAAGATTCACTGTTTTATACATTCCAATATTTTATTTATTTATTTATTTATTTATTTATTTTTAGAATTCTAAGAATAGACAAGACACTTACGTTTTTTTATTTTATTTTATTACCCTATTGATGTCAAAGACCCAGGTGCTATACACCTTTTTGCTTCAATATATTTAGTGTGTTGTTTTTATATTCCTCTGTTATTTTGCTTTATTTTAAAAAATACCTGCCACTGTATTTCATTAAAATTCAATAGGAAAGAAAGAGAAGTCAGTATTATCATGTTATTTCTTTTTTTTAATAATTTAATTTTATTGAAATATATTCACATACAATGCAGTCATACAAAGTGTACAGTTGTTCATAGTACCACCACACAGTTGTGCATCCATCACCAAAATTAATTTTTGAACATTTTCATTATCACACACACAAAAGTAATAAGAATAAAAATTAAAGTGAGAAAGAACAATTAAAGTAAAAAAGATCACTGCATGCTTTTTTCGTTTTTGCCCCCATTTTTCTACTCATCCATCCATACACTGGACAAAGGGGAGTGAGATCCACATGGCTTTCCCAATCACATTGTCACCCCTTATAAGCTACATTTTTATACAGTCGTCTTCAAGATTCAAGGGTTTTGTGTTGTAGTTTGATAGTTTCAGGTATTTACTGCTAGCTATTCCAATTCATTAGAACCTAAAAAGGGTTATCTATATTGTGCGTAAGAGTGCCCACCAGAGTGACCTCTTGGCTCCTTTTGGAATCTCTCAGGCACTGAAACTTATTTCATCTCATTTCACATCCCCCTTTTGTTCAAGATGTTCTCCGTTCCACAATGCTGGGTCCAGATTCCCCTCTGGGAGTCATATTCCATGTTGCCAGGGGTTTACACCCCTGGGTATCAGATCCCACATAACAGGGAAGGCAGTGATTTGTTGCTCAGATGTGGCCCTCTCTCTCTAGGTAAGCTCTAAACTTCCCCTTTCCATCATATTCACACATCATTCAGCATAGTTAGTTATTTTCTCACAATAACGTGCTATCATCACTCTGTCCATTTCCAAACACTTGAATTCAATATAGTTAAACATTCTGTTCATAATAAGCAACTGCTCCCCATTCTTTAGCCTTGTTCTATATCCTTGTAACTTAGATTTCATGTCTATGAGCTTACATATTATAATTAGTTCATATCAGTGAGACCATACAACAATTCTCCTTTTGTGTCTCACTTATTTCACTCAATATAGTGCCCTCAAGGTTTCTTCATCATCCTGTTTTTTGTTTTTATTTATTTATTTTTTAAGACAGTTTTGTTCACCCACCATACATTCTGTCCTTAGTAAATAATTGATGGTTCTCTGTATAATCATATATTTTTGCATTCACCACCATCACCACTGTCTATATAAGGACATCTTCATTTCTTCTAAAAAGAAGGAAGAGTCAAAGACAATAGAGACAAAAGAAAAAGAAAAAGAAAGAAAAAAATGACAGCTAAAAAAGCAACAAAAGGAAAGATAGAATTAAACTAAGTACAATAAAAGAGTCAGACAACATCACTAATGCCAAGAGTCCCTTACCCCTCCCTTATATCCCCCTCTTATAAGCATTTAGCTTTGTTATGTTGTATTTGTTACACTAAAGGAAGCATAATAAATGTTTCTGTTAACTATAGTCTCCAGTTTGCATTGATTGTGTTTTTCCCCCACCACCACCCCATTTTTAACACCTTACAAGGTTGATGTTCATTTGCTCTCCCTCAAGTAAAAACATATTTGTACATTTGTTCACAGTTGTTGAGCACCCTAGATTTCACTGAGTTATACAGTCCCAGTCTTTATCTCTCCTCTTTCCTTCTGGTGTCCCACATGCTCCTAACCTTCCTCTTTCAATCACACTCACAATCATCTTTGTTCAGTGTACTTACATTGCTGTGCTACCATCACCCAAAATTGTGTTCTAAACCTCTCACTCTTGTCTTTTCCTTTCTGTCTGCAGTGCTCCCTTTAGTGTTTCCTGTAGAGCAGGTGTCTTGTTCACAAACTTTCAGATTGTCTGTTTGTCAGAGAATATTTTAAACCCTCCCTCATATTTGAAGGACAGCTTTGCTGGATATAGGATTCTTGGTGGTTTTTCTCTTTCTGTATCTTAAATATATCACACCACTTCCTTCTTGCCTCCATGGTTTCTACTGAGGAATCCATGCATAGTCTTCAAGCTTCCTTTGTATGTGATGGATCACTTTTCTCTTGCTGCTTTCAGGGTTCTCTCTTCGTCTTTGACATTTGATAATCTGACTAAAGTGTCTTGGCATAGATCTATTCATATCTATTCTGTTTGGGGTACGCTGCACTTCTTGTATCTGTAATTTTATGTCTTTCATAAGAGATGGAAAATTTTCATTGATTATTTCCTTTATTATTGCTTCTGCCCCCTTTCCCTTCTCTTCCCTTCTGGGACACCCATGACACATATGTTCATGTGCTTCATGTCATTCAGTTCCCTGAGACATTGCTCATATTTTTCCGTTCTTTTTCTAATCTGTTCTTTTGGGTGTAGGATTTCAGGTGTCTTGTTCTCCAGTTCCTGAGTATTTTCTTCTGCCTCTTGAGGTCAGCTGTTTTGTCTCCATTGTGTTTTTCATCTCTTGTGTCGTGCCTTTCATTTCCATAGATTCCACCAGTAGTTTTTTACAACTTTCAATTTCTACCTTATATTTGCCCAGTGGTTTCTTTATATCCTTCATCTCTTTTGCCATATTTTCCCTGAATTTGTTGATTTGGTTTTTGATCTGATTTAGCAGATGTCTTTGAAAATTTTTAATTGACTGTTTCATTAAAGTGAAGCAATGTCTCAACTGTATCTTAATTGAGGTGTTAATTTGTTCCTTTGACTGGGCTATATTTTCAGGTCTCATGGTAACTTGGTGGCCCATGGTTAAGTGTTCTGTCTCTACCAAGGCCCAGTAGCAGGAGAAAAGCAGTTTCTTAAAAGGGGAATAGTTATCTGCAGAGGATGGCAATGCTTTGCTTCAAAATCCAAAGGCTCCAAACAGCATCTCTGCTTGCCATGGACACTCCAGCACAATTGGCTCAGTTGGATCTATGGTTCAAGTGGCAGAGCAGCTCGTTCAGCAACCTGGACCTGCTGCAGGGCCTCCCCCTGTTCTGGTCCCTATTCTAAACTATCAGCTTTTTGGGTCACTCAGTAAATGGGCTAGAGTAGCACACCCAAATGAGGAATGTGTTGCTTACAAATCCAAAGAGACCAACTAAGCGTTGTACCTCTTTGTGGTTGTAGGAGGGGCTAGAGATGCAACAGCTTATCTTTCACCTTAGAAGGGATATCTCGACAGGCCCCACACCACTGGGGTGTGTAAGGTCCCCGAATTTTTGTTGGATTTATCTCCTATCCTCTAACACACAAATGCCTTACCAATTAGGGTTATTGCTAATTCTTGCTCACTGGGTCCAATCAGCATAATGTCATTAGTATAATAGACCATTGTGATGTCTTGCAGAAGGGAGAAACAATCAAGGTCCTTGCAGACTACAGTATGACATAAGGCTGGAGAATTGATATAACCCTGAGGTAGGACAGTGAAGGTGCACTGCTGGCCTTGCCAGCTGAAAGAAAACTGTTTTTGGTGGTCTTTATTAAGAGCATTTTCCAGCTCAGTAGCTTCATACTGGGTCACAGAGGGAAACGCTTATTCAATCAGGAGCTTCAAGCTCAATACTCCTGTGAACAAGGATTCTGCGTGGGCTTGACTGGCTCACAGATGAGTATGTCCTGCGAGATCAGATGACTTCCACTCCCTGTCTCCCCCCTACCCCAATCCTCACTTCCCCATGGTGTGTCTGTTCACAGCTGATAACCCCGATGTCCTACTACAGGAAGACATTCCCAGCTGCCTTTGTAAATAAGTGAGGCCAGAAGGAATATAAGAAGGAATGTTAGAATTCCTGAAAGAAAATCCATCCCAAGAGGCGGAGGGGTCTTTCTCGGTAAATCCTATGTAGGACAAATATCAGCAATGTAGCTTGGTCTGTGAACACTTGGAGGGAAGAGAGGCTGTGTAAGAAAACAGGCACAGCAATTTAAAACTTTTGGACCACTGGGGACAATGTGGCTTTGGACTTCCCCCACTGAATTCAACAAAGAGGATCCTTGGCCCTTGGCTCTTCTGTCATGTGGCAATGTACACGGGGGCACAAGTCTTCTTCTCCTTCGAGTTCTGTTGACTTTTGATTTCTTCCTATGGCTTTGTTTCTGTCTGAATTTCATTCTGCTTATAAGACTTTCATCTCCTTCCAGCTCCCCTAGCACATTCATTGGTGTTGAGGAATGGTAGCCAATTCCCAACCCCAACCAGGAGGTCATGGTCTGCCAAAAAGATGAAAGATAGATTGACCCCGGCCACACACCAAAGTACAACAATGGGAATCTGCAGAAATGCTGTAGAACAGGAACTTCAAAAACATCTGGACTTCCCACTGGGGGCTGGGGGGGGCGTTGGAGCTCTTCGGATTTGAGTGTTAATATTGAGACTGTTATCAGATTTGGAGGTTTGGAACATTTGAGGCATTTATATGAAAACTTGTACAGACTTTATGACTTTGTCTAGT
>PVKY010000742.1:0-41193 GCA_004027775.1 Bradypus variegatus
CCTCCCGAATGCCTCTTTGTTGCTCAGATGTGGCCCTCTCTCTCTACCTAGGCCAACTTGAAATGTGAAATCACTGCCCTTCCCCCTACATGGGATCAGACACACAGGGGAGTGAATCTCCCTGGCAACGTGGAATATGACTCCTGGGGAGGAATGTAGACCCTGCATCGTGGGATGGAGAACATCTTCTTGACCAAAAGGGGGATGTGAAAGGAAATGAAATAAACTTCAGTGGCAGAGAGATTCCAAAAGGAGCCAAGAGGTCACTCTGGTGGGCACTCTTGCGCACAATTTAGACAACCCTTTTTAGGTTCTAATGAATTGGGGTAGCTGGTGGTGGATAACTGAAACTATCAAACTACAACCCAGAACCCATGAATCTTGAAGACAATTGTATAAAAATGTAGCTTATGAGGGGTGACAATGGGATTGGGAAAGCCATAAAGACCACACTCCCCTTTGTCTAGTTTATGGATGGATGAGTAGAAAAATAGGGGAAGGAAACAAACAAACAAAAAACAGACAAAGGCACCCAGTGTTCTTTTTTACTTTAATTGCTCCTTTTCACTTTAATTATTATTCTTGTTTTTTTGTGTGTGTGCTAATGAAGGTGTCAGGGATTGATTTAGGTGATGAATGTACAACTATGCAATGGTACTGAGAACAATTGAATGTACAATTTGTTTTGTATGACTGTGTGGTATCTGAATATATCTCAATAAAATGAATATAAAAAAAATGAACACAGAATAAGCCCAGTTTTATAAGGTCCAAACACAGGAAAAATAAATGATGTCATACTTAGGGATATAATCCTGGGTGGTAAAAGAATAAATGAATTATTAATGTAAGACTTAGGAGAGGGTTTGACTTTGGGGCAGGGCAAATCAATGGCAAATAAACATATGCAAAGGTGCTAAACTACACTGGTAATCAGAGATACTTAAATTTAAAAGGTAGCAAGTCATTGCTTTTTTTTTTTTTTTTTTTGCATGTAGAAGGATTAAAAAATACATATATCATACCACATGACCCAGTGTGCTGGTTTGGATATATAATGTCCCCCAGAAAAGCCATGTTCTTTAATGAAATCTTGTGGGGACAGACTTATTAGTCTTTCAATTAGGGTGGAAACTTTCTATTGAGTGTTTCCATGGAGATGAGACTCATCCAATTGTGGGTGATACTTTTGATTAGATTATTTCCATGGAGGCATGGCCTCGCCCATTCAGGGTGGGTCTTGACTGGTTCAATGGAGTATTTAAGAGAGAAGCTAAGAGCCAACACAGATCCAGATGCTTGCTGATGCTTGGAGATGCTTGGAGACACAGACAGAAGGACGTTTGGAGATGCTAAGCTAAGAGGTGAAGCCCAGAGTTTGCCCCAGAGAAGCCAAGGGTGGAACCCTAGATGCTTAGAGAGAAATCTACTGGGAGAAAAAAGCAAGGGTGCACAGGAGCTGAGAGAGAGAAACAAAGACAGAAGCCCTGAGACATTTTGGAGAAAAACATTTTGAAACATAACCTAGGAGCAAAGGACCAGCAGATGCCAGCCATGTGCCTTCCCAGCTGACAGATGTTCCGGATGCTATTGGCCATTCTTCAGTGAAGGTATCCTCTTGTTGATGACTTAGTCTGGACACTTCTATGGCCTTAGAACTGTAAATTTATAACTGAATAAATCCCCTTTATAAAAGCCAATTGGTTTCTGGTATTTTGCATAACAGCAGCTCTAGCAAACCGGAACACCCAGCAATCCCACTTCTTGGTTTATACCCAAAAGAAGTGAAAGCAGGGAGTCAGACAGATATTGCACACTGATGTTCATGACAGCCTTATTCACAATAGCTAAAAAGTGGAAGCAACACAAGTGTCCATCAACAGATGAATGGCTCAACAAGATGTGGTAAATGCATACAATGGAATAGTATTCAGCTATAAAAAGAATGAAGTTCTGATACATGCCACGACATGGATGAAGCTTGAAGACATCATGTTGAGTGAAATAAGCCAGACACAAAAAGATACATATTATATGATGACAATATGAAATAAACAGAATATGCAAACTAATACACATGGAAAGTAGGTTGCAAGTTACCAGTGGCTGGGATGGGGGTGGGGAATGGGGAGTGAATACTTAATGGGGAAGAGTTTGTTTGGGGTGATGGAAAAGTTTCAGTGATGGACGGTGGTGATGGTATCACAACATTGTGAATGTAATTAACACCACCTAATTTGTATACTCGAAAGTGGTTAAAATGGGAAAATTCATGTTGTGTATATGTTACCACAATAAAAACTTTTTAAAAATTAATAGTATCCAGAATTGACTAGATTTGGGGAAAATGGGAACTTCTTAAGAAGGCAATTTGGTATTGTCAAGGGGAGATTTATTTTACATTTTATAGCCTTCGGAATCCTTTTAAGTGATTTTTTAAAACCATGTATGCATTCAATGAGAATATATAAATAAACATAATACAATTCCTCAATCCTTAAAAAAAAAAAGTATGACTATTGTGCCAGTTTGAATGTATTATGTCCCCCAAAATGCCATTATCTTTGATGTAATCTTGTGTGGGCAGATGTATCAGTGTTGATTAGATTGTAATTCTTTGAGAGTTTTCATGGAGATGCGCCCCACCCAACCGTGTGTGATGACTCTGATTGGATAATTTCCATGGAGGTGTTGGCCTGCCCATTGGGGGGGTCTGAATTAAATTACTGGCGCACTATATAATATCAGACAGGAACGAGCTTGCTGCAGCCAAGAGGGACACTGAAGAAAGCACAGGAGCTGCAGATGAGAGACATTTTGAAGATGGCCGTTGAAAGCAGTCTCCTGCTCTGGAGAAGCTAAGAGAGGACAAATAGCTAAGAGAGGACAAATACCCCAAGTGCAACTAAGAGTGACATTTTTGGGGAACTGCAGCCTAGAGGGGAATGTCCTGGGAGAAAGCCATTTTGAAACCAGAACTTTGGAGCAGACACCAGCCACGTGCCTTCCCAGCTAACAGAGGTTTTCCGGACACCATTGGCCACCTTCCAGTGAAGGTACCCTATTGCTGATGTGTTACCTTGGACACTTTATGGCCTTAAGACTGTAACTGTGTAACCAAATAACCCCCTTTTGTAAAAGCCAATCCATCTCTGGTGTTTTGCATTCTGGCAGCATCAGCAAACTAGAACAACTACTGTGTGCCAGGGACTGGGAGACATCCGTGAACAAGGGCCTTATGTGGGGCTGGGGTCAGGGCAAAATGGGGGATGGGGGTGAGGATTACATAAATAACCAAGCAAGTAAATAAATAAAATTATTTCTGCTGATACTGAGCGCTGTGAAGGAAATAAAACAGAGTGAGCTAAGAGAATGACTAGAAGGTAGTGATGGAGTCAGGGAAGGCTTCTCAGAGGAGGTGGCACTTGTTGGGAAACCTGAGGTATGAGAAGAATCTATGGGGAGAGCTCACTTCAGCAGCACCTATACTAAAAAATGGGAAGGATATGGAGAAGATTAGCCTGACCCCTGCGCAAAGATGACATGGAAATTCGTGACATGGTCCATGGTTTTCAAGGCTGCTAAGTTCACTCAACTGGGAAAGAACAGTCTGTTCAAAAATGGTGCTGGGAGAACTGGATATCCATAGGTAAAAGAATGAAAGAGGACCCCTACCTCACACCTTGTACTAAAATTAACTCAAAATGTATCCAAGACCTTAATATAAAACTCCTAGAAGAAGATGTAGAGAAACATCTTCAAGATCTTGTGGGAGGCAATGGTTTCTTAGACTTTACACCCAAAGCACAAGCAATGGAAGAAAAAATAAATGGGAACTCCTTGAAATTAAAAACTTTTGTGCATCAAAGGACTTTGTCATCAAAGTGAAAAGACAACTGACTCAATGAGAGGAAATATTTGGAAACGACATATCTGATAAGGGTTTAACATCCAGAATATATAAAGAAATCCTATAACTCAATAATAAGACAAACAACCCAATTAACAAATGAGAAAAAGACCTGAACAGATATTTCTCCAATGAGGATATACAAATGGCTAAAAAGCGCATGAAAAGATGCTCAACATTATTAGCTATTAGGGAAATGCCTGTCAGAACCACAATGAGATATCATTTCACACCCACTAGAGCGGCCACTATTAAAAAAAAAACAAGAAAACTACAAGTGTTGGAGAGGATGTGGAGAAACAGGGACACTCGTTCATTGCTGGTGGGTACGTAAAACGGCACAGACGCTGTGGAAGACAGTTTGGCAGCTCCTCAGGAAGCTAAGGATAGAACTACCTTATGATCTGGCAATTCCACTACTAGGTGTATACTCAGAAGAATCAAAAGCTAGGACCTGAACAGACATTCGCACACTGATTTTCACAGTGGCATTATTCACAATAGCCAAAAGATGGAAGCAACCCAAGTGTCCATCAACCGATGAATGGATACACAAAATGTGGTACATACATATGATGGAATATTATTCAGCTGTAAAAAGGAATAAATGCATGCGACAACATGGATGGATCTTGAGGACATTACGCTGAATGAAATAAGCCAGACATAAAAGGACAAATATTGTGTGAGCTCACTGAGATGAACCAATTATAATAAGCCAATTCATAAAGAGTTAGAATCTTGACTATAGGTTATCAGGGGATACAATGGGGGTAGAGAAAGGGGAGCTGATGCTTCATTTGTATAGAATTTCTATTTAGGGTTGATTGTAAAGGTTTGGAAGTGGATGGTGCTGATGGTGACTCATTATTGTGAGAGTAATTAATAGTGCTGAATTACATATGTGAATGTGGTTGAAAGAGAAAGTTTTTGGCCATGTATGTTACTTGAATGAAAATTAGAAGATAAGACATAGGGCTGTATTACACAGCGAACCCTGGTGTGGATGATGGGCTGGGGTTAACAGCACAAATATAAGAATGTTCTTTCATGAACTAGAACAAATGTGCAACACTAATACAAGGTGTTAATATTTGGGTGGTATATGGGAAACAAGTACACAAAGTGTAAACTGTGGGAAAAAAAGAGACTCTATGCGTAGAGTGTTCCAGGTCAGGGGGATGGAACGTGCAAAGGCCCTGAGGTGGGACTGAGGAACTGGAGAAAAAAAATGCCTGGAAGGGAGTGAGCAAGGAGAGAGGAAGGTGAGGGGCAGGGGGCCGGGGTGGGCTGCAGCTGGCAGGGCCTGGAAGTGGGAGATTTGTCTGTGGATGGTTTAGTTTAAAGCAATCGGAGGAAATTAGGTTCAGGAGAGAGATCTGATCTGACTGAAAGTCCAGATGGGGCGTGAGGGTGGGGGAGAGGGTGGCAACGGAGATGGGAAGAAGGGGTTGGATTCTGGAGACATTCCTAGGGCAGAGCGGATGGGATGTGGCAACTGGCTGTGGGAATGATGGAAAGGGAGGGGGAGCCAGGGATCGCGACAGTCACAAGGAAGGGGGGAGCCACCATTAAGTAAGGCTGGAGCAGGTTGTGGAGCTGGTGCTACTTCTGAGCTCCCAAGGGGGTACCCAAGAGAGCACCCAAGAGAGCACGGGAAACTCTCAGAACTGATTCTCGCTCTCTTGGGGTCCTCTTGGAACAGACCTGCTGCTCCCTGTGCCTCCAACGCGTTCACTCCTGGGAAGTCCCACCACATGTCTGATCCGCCACCATCCTGCTTTCACGCCAACACTTTACAAACGTGTATCGAGGGGCCCCCAGAGCCAGGCTCTGTCTGAGGTCAGAATTCTGGAGAGCCAGGTGGTCCCCCCAGAATGTGCTTCTTGTGATGACATGCTCGTGTGCAGTTTGAGAGTGAAAATGGTCTAGTTTAAAGCCTGCTAAAGTGGGTGGCGAGGGGTCATTTGAGTCTGGGCAGCCCAAGTTAGTCAGAACATGATCCAGTTTTGTTTTGTTTTTCATCCATCCTTCCAGCAAATATTTATTGAACACCTACTATACGCCAATCGCTGTCCTAGGCTCTGGGCACCCAGCAGGGAAGGAAGCAGGCAAAAATCCTTGCCCTCTTGAGCTTATATTCTAGTGGAGGTGTCAGGTCATAGACAAAAAAAAAAAAAAAAAGAAAAAATATATACCAGATGGAACCAGGAGCTGTAGAAAAAACAATGCAGATGTGTGCCAGGAGAGAGACACAATTTTAGGGAGGGTGGGGTGCGGGTGTGTCTGGCCAGGGCCAGGGAAGAATAAGGGAACTGGGGAGAGAGGTCTCCAGCTGCCAACTCAGTAAAGGACCCCACATGCGGGTGTCACAGGCTGCACCCCCATCCTGCCTGGCCCTGCCCCCACCCAGGTGGCCCCACCCACCAGGCCCCTGTGCAGCCCCCTCCCTCCTCCCTGGTCTTTTGCCCCCAGGCTTGCCCCTCCCGGCCACCTGGGGCTTCAGGGATGGACTCCCACATCCGAGAGGAGGGCCGGGGGCCCGCCTCTCCCCCACTATACAGTTTCCAGAAGCCACTCAGGGACATGGAACCAGACAGTGAATTCCTTTCCCAGCACCAGCCCTCAGCCCCCAAATGACACAGGCGAGGCCAGGCCCAGGTGCCGGCCACGGTGTTGCCCATGGCAGCAAGCAGCAGGCGAGGAGGCCCCACCACCCCCATGGGAGCAGGCAGTGCCTGGCGGTGGTCGCCCTGACCGGCTGCAGGCCCACGGGGGGTGCGCAGGACCCAGGGCACCGGCCTCTCCTAATGTGAACATCGCCTACACCCAGGAGAGGGAGTGACAGGGCTGAGGTTTGGACCCCCCAGAGTCCCCCTGGGGAGGTGGCAGGGTGGGCGTGGGGAGCACAAGATGCCACCAGCAGTTACTGAGGGTCCACTTCTCACCGCCCCTGCCACGGGCACCACCCTGTACGGTCTGCAAAAGCTCCCGCCTTGGCCGCCTCTTGCTTCACTCCAGCCGGGAGCTGCCCTCTTCCAGGCAGTGAGAGCCATTCCCATGAAAAATTGGAAGGGGGTGGCGATCACAGGTTAAGACCAATCGTGGCAATAACAAGAATAATGGGAAAGCTGTCGTGAGGTGAATGGTGGCTCCCCAGAAAGATGTCCATGTCCCAACCCCTGGAATCTGTGTACGTGATCTTATTTGGAAAAGGGTCTTTGCAGAGGTAAGGATCTCAAGAGAGGATCACTCACCCTGGATTATTTGGGTGGATCCTGAATCCACTAAGTGTCCTGATAAGGGACTGAGAGGACAGAGGTGCACAGCTGAGGCAGCCATGGGAAGGCGGTGGCAGCAACTGGGGTGACACAGCCCTGAGCTCGGGGATGCCTGGGGCCCCCAGAAGCTGGAAGGGGCCAGGAGGGATTCGCCCCGAGAGCCTCCAGCAGGCGTGGGGCCCTGCAGACATCCCAGGTTTGGATTTCTGGCCTCCAGAAGTCTGCTGGTTGAAGTCCCCCAGTTTGTGGTGTGTTGTGATGGCATCTCCAGGGAGCTAATTAGGAGCCATGGGTTTCAGGGTGAAACCCTGGCTCCCTCTTACTAGCTTGTCGCTGGACAAATTGCTTGGTCCTTCAGTGTCTCAGTTCCTTCTTCTGGAAAATGGGGTTAGTGATTTTACCTACAGTAGGTGTGTGTGACTGATACATGAAGAGTGATTAAACATGGCTGTGTGCCTTGGAAGTTTCCATAACTGTTAGCTATTATTATTGTTTTTATTTATGTCATGTGCACCCTCTTCAGTCCCCATGTGGCAGGCAGCTTCCCTGCTGAGCCTGTTATCTCTCAAATCCTTACTTCTCCCTCCTCTCAGTTCCTGCAAAACTGACCCATCTTGCCTTGCTCAAATCACTTCCATGGTTCCCCAGTGCCCTCAGGCCAAAATTTGACAAACTTTGAGCTTATTCTCTTGCCCTACAAGACTGTATGACCTGGCCTCTGTCTTCCTGTGGCTGACTGGGTGGATGGAGGGAGGGAGGGATGGACAATAAAATGACAGGATACTAGTTCATTCCCCCTGCTTCTCGACACTTGGATTGCAATTCCATTCTTCAGAACTCATCTCCTTCCCAGCTCACTTTCCTGACTCCCTCTCCTAAAAGGCCACCGCCCTGGCTCCCAACTGGCCCCAGGGCTGGGCAGGGGGGCTCTGCTGACCCCTGGCAGCTCCAGAGCGTCTAGTATGGGAAAGGGGTCCGGCAGGGCGTGGGGGAGACCGAGGGTGATCAGATCCTTTCACAACCCCCTAGAGATCCTCACCTCTTTTCTCATAGCCACACCCGATCTTCTGCAGATCCTGCTGCCTTGACCTTCGAGAAACCCAGTGTCCCACCTCTTCTCTCCATGTCCGCTGCCCCAGACCTGGTCTCAGCCACCGTGGCCTCCTCACCGGGAGCCCGGCTTCCTTTCGCTTCAGGCTTCCTTATGGCCCGGCAGGGAACTGTTAACCGATTTTTGCCTTTACAGTATTTAAAACGTACATATTTTGCTCATGGATTTTTTTTTGCATTAATGTAAATATTTTAAAACATCGTATTAAGAGATTTATCTTGATTACTAAGTTTTGGGTGGGCGCCTCCTTAAGGTTTGCCCCTGAGCGCCTCGCTTGCCTCACCCTGGGCCTGGCCCTGTTGCAGTGTCACCTCCTCAGGGAGGCCTTCCCTGACCACCTCAGGAGAGCCTTGCTTCCAGCACCCCTCTGCCAGGATCTTTAATGGGGACAGAGCTTCAGTTTGGGGTGATGAAGTCATGGTAAGGGATGGTGGTGATGGTAGCACAATACTGAATGTGATTAACGCCACTGAATTGTGTGCATGCCTGAAATGGGAAACGTCATGTGACCACACAATAAACATTAATAAATGAAAAACTTTTTTTTTCCTTTGCACATGTAGCAATGGAATCCATCTTGGCCTGGGGGGTCACAGAGGGTTTTCCCCAAGGAAGAGCCGAAATCTAGAGGAGGGAGTTGGCAGGTGGGTGAATAAAGTGGAGGAGGGTGCCGGGTGGAGGGAAGAGCAGGTGCCAAAGACCCAGGGGTGTGGGGAAAGCCGGGCGGGGGTGCATCATGCGGGGATTTCCCCTGGGGAGCCCTGGAAAGTTAGGGAGGAGTGCACGGCCGGCTCTGAGATTTGAAAAGCTCTCTGGCTGCCACTTGGGTAGGAGGGTGAGACTGGAGGCTGGAGGCAGAAGTCCAGGCCGGCTGAGACTGGCACGATGGCAGGGGACATGGGGGGAGGGGAGGTTTGAGAGTAGGACACCTCAGTGGGCATCTGGGGGAACACATGGGAAGGCCGCAGGATCTGCCCTCCTAAGGTTCCAGACTTGGGTGGACATAGCTCAGAGGCCCAAGAATCCAAGACTTGAACATCAAGAGCCACAGAGGAAGGCACACTTACGTCAGCATATATATGGAGTACCAACTGTATGCTGGGGGATTCCGTGAATTAAAAAAAAAAAGTTGGATAAAGTCTAAGCTTAAGGGGCCTCACCCAGGGTCTGGCCTGCAGGAGGTGAGAGAGGACGGGCAGAGGAAGGTGTGAAGAGTAAGGGAAGAATCCCTAGAGGAAGGTGGCTTCAGAGGACAGGCTGGCTGGGATTTGAGGGGTGTTTGGGGTGGGGTTGGGTGGGCGAAGAACATCCAGGCACAGGGGACAGCACTATCCAAGGTCTGGAAGCTGGAAGCCAACTGCATTCAAACAGGGAGGTTCTTGGCTGATGTAGGGTGGCCCGTTCTGCTTGAGAGTCAAAGTGCCTGGCGCACAGGAGGAGCAAATGGGCACCGCCTCTGGGGCAGCTCCTGGTGGTGGCAAGTGGCTGCCCAGCAGTGGGGCAGACTGTGAGCTCCAGAGGGGAGGGTGCTGCCATCAACCAGTCATGGCTGCTTCGGGCCCAGGGCGGGAAAGGGGCTTCCCTGCTGAATCGGTCCCCTTGGGGCCATAGGGAATGCAAAGCCACACCTTCTTTCCAGGATAACTTCCGGGTATGAAGAAGGGTTAGAAGGGGCAAGGTCCAGGGCAGAGAGGCCATTTAGGGTGTGGGGGTGTCCAGGAGCTTAGGTGAGCTCAAATCAGGGCCTGTGCTACAACGGAGGCAGTGAGGGGCAAGGAGTAGGAGCTCTTATCAAAAAAGACTTTTTAGGGGTGAACAAAAAAGACTTTGGGCTTTGGGTCTTGCCTCTGGGACTCAGCCCTGAGCCACCCCTGTGGAGAGAAGGCCCGAGGTCGGCTGCCCCTGCCACTGTCCCATCTACCCAGGAAGGAAAGGCTCCTAGCACCGCTGGTGTGGCCTCGGCTGGGACAAGGGGTGGCAGGGCAGGGGGAGGCACAGGAGCTGCCGACTGTGGGGTCCTCGAGGCCTGCTGGGCCCCAGTGAAACCAAAGCACAGGACTCACATGTAGCTGGTTGGCCGGGCAGGTACCAGGGCAGGGAGGAGGCGGCTGCGGGGCCTTTCGAGGGCACCTGCTCAGGAGCGCCTGCCCCTGGCTCGGTGGCCCCTCTCGGGCCCAGCCGGTGACCTGCCCCGGTGGGAGCGGCCGGGCAGGGGCCGCGGCCCGGAGAGGAGAGGCCACCTTCAGTCTCTCAGGTTTGGTTTTTTACAAGATTGATTTATTAACTATGATACATGTCACATAAGGCCTTTTCAGTTTTCACACCATTCCCACTGAGACAAGTACAATACTTTGTAGCAAATACATGATTTTAAAAAACAAAACCAAACAAAAACACCTCAGCCAGAGATGCGTCAGCCTTAGTCCTCAGCTGACCATGCACTACTCAGTTTGGAGCCTCGGATAACCCACGACGTGTTTAAAAAACGAGTCTGGAAATTAAGCAAACATTCCTAACACCAGCTAAAGGATGTCCTGGTTAAAGCCCCTAAAATACAAAGAAATAACTGTTATACTTTCTTGACACACAGTTCTCCACTTTTGCTGCGAGACAGTTGTGGGCACACAGCCAGACGACTGACACATTTCAATACCATTAATGTTTTTGTTTTTCTCAGGAAAACTCAAAATATTTGTTAATTCAACATATATAAAGATCATTTAACATGTGAAAATACAAGTACCAGAAAAATAAGCTGGCAGCAGCACTATTCCAAATTTTCAAACAAGTTTTATTCCCATACAATTCAGACATTTCCTTTTTTATTTTTTTTAAATGTACACAGGGAACATGATTCTCTTTTATACAAACAATAAGTTATGCCCTGTCCTGACTGCATTGAAAGTGTAACATCATCCCTGTGTCTGAGTTTGACAATTGAGGGCCAGCGGCGGGGAGGGAGCTGTGGCCAGCAGGACACCGGGGGAGGCCCAGGCCCAGGCCCAGGCCCTCGCCATCTCCAGCGGGACCAGCACCCAGCCTGGAGGGCTGGAGGCTCCTGGAGCGCGAGCCCCAGTCTGTCCTCTTGCCCGAGGAGCGAACAAGCGGCATGTGCCTGGCGAGCAACAGGCGTGACAGCGGCTCCCGCAGCCACTGCTGGCAGGAAGTAAGCGGCTGATTCTCGGTAAGCGGGACCCCCACTGCCCCGTTCCCATGCTCTCCGATCACAGAGGCCACGCGCTCCACAGCACCACGTCCCTTCCAAGTAAGAATCAGGGAGCGGCGGACCATGGTCCCCCAGCAACTTCCCCACATCCCTGGAGCCCTCTCTTGGGAAAGCAGGGAGCCCGTTTTCTGCCCATGCTTCCTCGGGCGTGGCCCTCTGCTTTCCCTAGCAAACATGCCCCGAGCAGTGTGGCCCTCTTGGAGTGGAGAGCGGCGGGGCAGGGGGCACTGAGGAACATGAATTTTTAGTAAAAGATACTGCAGCTTTTTCCTTTTTTCAAGTTTCAGGTTTGTGATGGGAACACCTTTAGGTCTGGGAGTCAGGCCTCCAGGCCCCTTCCTCCCCAGGACCACAAGTTGCTGAGCCCACGGTCAGGGAGGGATGGCCTCTTTCCCAACATCCTCTGGCCAGCGGGCTGCGCCTATGACGTCACCCTCTGTCCACCCTGGCAAAGACCAACACATTCTGCTAGAAAGATCTCACCTAGCAGCTGGCTTCCCGTGTCAAGCAGGAAGAAAAAACAAGGTGGTGGTAGAGTGTTGGAGAACACAGGCCAGCAGAAGCGCTGAACGTTTACCTCAGTTTTCCTTCTTAAAACAGCACAGGACAGAAGAGTGACGTGACAGGATGCATGGATAGCGTGGAAACCCAACATGCAACATAAGCCAAGAACTCAGTGAATTCAAAAGTACACTTCCCAGCCTCAAAAAACCCTCCCCTATGCCCACATGTACCCCACGGACAAGACGGATCAAGAACCAGTCGTAAGCTGATGATCAAGGGGTGCTCTCCCACTGA
The DNA here is from genome assembly GCA_004027775.1 of Bradypus variegatus. Taxonomy (NCBI): domain Eukaryota; kingdom Metazoa; phylum Chordata; class Mammalia; order Pilosa; family Bradypodidae; genus Bradypus; species Bradypus variegatus. The sequence continues at coordinate 12,327 of PVKY010000742.1, forward strand.
ACATGCCACTTGCTCTTGATGGATGGGTAAAGTACCCCAGGCGGGCACCGTTCTTTTGCTGTGTGGCACAGAAGCCCCCCGTGGGTGCCTGCTCTCTCCGGGGCTAAGGCCTGCCATTGGGGCTGTAGAGCTCAGGTGCGAGTGCTTTCCAGGGATCAGAGCATGGACAAGAGTGTGGGTGGGCCACGTTCTCTTTAGGGCCAGCATGTCCCAACAAACTCTCCAGCTCCCCTCCATGGTCTGGGCTGGGTGCCCATGTGGGCCGAGTGCTGAGCTGATGGGCTGCTGGAGCCCAGGGCCCATGACCACCACTCTTGGCAGCACCAACCCCGAACCCCGAGAAGACATGACTGTGATGGCCCCAAGCCAGCCTGAAGAAGCAGAGGACAAGAGGCTGAAGAGTTAGAGGAAAGAGGAACGAGAGGGACCCTGGGCGCTTCCAGTCCATGGGGGCTCCTCCGGTACAGGAGCTCCACCCCACCCCGCCCCTCACCTGCCTCTGCCAACCTGGAGGACCCAGGCAGGAGGCCTGGGAGGGGGAGGCCTGCACAGAGGCCCCTGCAGTGCCCAAGCCGGCTAGCAGGGGGCGCAGTCGGGCTCGGGTCACCCCCCAAGACCTGGGAACAGGACAAAGCCCAGGTGCCCCTCCTCCCTGCAGTCCCCACAGTCCTTGCCAGCTCCCAGGAAAAGCGCCCACAAGGTCTGCGCCTGTGCGGCCTCAGGGAGGGTCCCGTGCACAGCCAGGCTCGCGGGCGGCCGGCGGTGGGTTCACCTGAGGGATGGTGGCCTCAGTTCTCCCCCCTAAGACCATGAGGGAATGACAGGGGGGCAGGTGAGCACGACCTGGAAAAAGGCAGAGAGGACGAGGTGGAGCGATTTTCTCATCTGCCTGGGGCTTGGAGCTTGGGGAGTCAGAGAACCACTCATCTGCTAACCTCAGTCAAAACCAAATAAAACTCCGTCGCCTTCAGCCAGCGCCAACTGAAAGCATCAGGGGTGGACGTGCCAGAAGAGAACAGGGTCCATCATCCTACAGTTACGTAAAACAGTTGTGTACCTTGGGGTTTTTAGTGTTCTTGAAGACGTGGTAAAACCAGCAGGGGCATTTGTTTCCAGGCACCTTATTTTGCCGTACAAGAACCAGCTGCAGCTGGGTGGGTGCAGAGACACCAACTTATTCAGAGCAGGGCCCTGTTCTGCCTCCGACAGCCAAGAGGAAGCGTCTGGGATGGGGGTGGCTGCAGTGTTTGGTGGCATCTTCATGGAGTCACCTGGCGGGATCAAGCCAGTCACCCCCAGAACATAACCACAGATCCTGTTTCTTAAAGTGCAAACAGACCCAGAGGACTGTAATGTGTGGGGCCCTGTCCCCAGCTCCCCCATGCCCAGGGTAGCTTAGTGTCAGGCTTCTCCCAGTGAGGACAACCTGGGGAGGGGACAGCCAGTATCTGTAGAAGCCTCACAGGTGGCTGCGTTTGGGGGCAGAGTTGGGGGTGAGGAGTGGGGCTCTCCCAGGGGCAGTGGCGAGGCAGGGAGCAGAAGGGAGGCCACTGCCCAGGGAGGGGATGGCGGTGGGCAGAGCAGACACGGGCCCTCCTTGTGGCTCCAACTGCCCTGTGCCTTTAGCTCCCCTGGGCTCCTTGGCCAGGGCCTGCAGACACCAGCTCCTGATGTTTGGAGGAGGGATCCCTCCCACCACCCACTTTCACATACACACAGACTTGGACACACCCTCTACCCTCCAACACCCACATCTCCACAAGCAAACGCATCCATGCTCTCGCACATACACACACACGCGTGCGGGTAGTGTTTCTATAGCAATGTAGTGTGTTCCTAGGCAGGCCAGAATCCAGGCTGGTCTGCAGTCTCCGCAGCTCTCCCCACCAGGCTGGAGGCTCCTTCTTAGGGAAAGGGTGTCCCGGGGGTAGAACCTAAGTAGGACCCTGAAAGCCTCTCAGTTAGCCACTCCTGGGCTCTCACAAAGAAAGGGCCCACCTTCTGCCTGTTTGCCTCCAGGCAAGGGGTGGGGAGAGCTGAAACTTGAGGTCTGTAGTTTTCTTCCTGTGATTTCTTCCTTTTTTTTTTTTTTTAACTTTCAGAGGGATTTTTCCATTTTTCTTCCAGTGTCCCTTTGTTTTAAAGGGAATGCATCCCCAAAGCCAAGATAACCTATGGAGGGAGTGGCAGGGCTGCTGTGCACTCAAGCCGGGTCCAGGCCCCAACCTGTCCTCCCCGTCTGACAGCCTCAGCGTTGTACCTGGGAGCTCAGAGCCATGGCCTACATGTTCCCAAGGGGGCTGCTAGACAGCCTGTACCCCCCATCTGTAGGGGTACAAATATGGGTAATGGGAAGAGACAGAACGACAGGAAGTGTCTTCAGGGGTGTGGCCCTGTCCTGGGCCAGGCCTGAGCCTCAGAATATCCTCCTCCACCTGGCAAAGGCCAGGGCACTGTCCAAACATGGGTTCTGTACAAGCAGGTGGGCAGGACGCCCCAAGGCTGGTGTGCAGGCAGGTGGGCAGGGAAGGCGGGGGGTGCAGGGTGCGGTGAGGGCCTGGAGGACCACGGTATCCGCTGCCTGACTCGCTCGGTCCTCAGGGGTCCAGGTCCTGGGCGGGTCCCCAGGGTGAGCTCAGCGCTGGGCTCGGGGTGCCTGGGGCCTAGAGGCTAGGGGCAGCGCTGAGGCCTTGAGGAGAGAGAGGACACCCTCCCTGGGCCGGCCCCAGTGGGTTTGGTTGTGTTCAAGGCCAAATGCCACCCTGTCCCAGAGAGAAGACCGACTCTCCTTTGGCCCCAGCCTTGGTGGCTCACAGCGTATGTTCGGCTTGAAGCTGGGAGGGCAGCAGTGGCTGCATGGGGGACTGGGGGGTGAGCGGAGGGGACTGGGGGGGTGACGGCTGACCTGTGACAGGTGTGGAGGTGAGGAAGGGGACGGTGGAAGCCACGGCCGAAGGGGAGCTGGGTGTGGCGCCGGGAGGTTCACTGATGGGCCGATTGTAGAAGAAGAAGGGGCACTGCTGGATGAAGAGTTCAATGATTGTCTGATAGGTCCGCGTGGCCGTCAGGGCGTCCATGGTACTGAAGTCAGGTCTCATCAGGGTGGGCCAGAAGCAGATGGAGAGGTTCTCACTCGTCATGAGATTCACCTTGTTGTTGTGGCTGACTCTGCAGGCGACACCAGGCCCACGGTCAGTGTCTTGCCCCCAGGCTCCCTGTCCCCTCCCCCAGCCACCCCCACCTGAGAACCCTGAGAAGCTGCTTCAAGCAAAAACACTACCAGCCCAGCTCTCTGTGTCCCTGCCCGTGAGGACTCGAGGCCTGAGCCCCTCCAGGACCCTGCTCTCTGCCCAGCATCTCCACATGACAAGTCCCCAAGGGGCTGCACTGATGGCCCCTGCACTTGAAGACTCCCTGAAACCAGCACCTGGCCCAAGGGAGCCCCCCAGACACTGCAGTGGATACCCCAACTCCAGAGACTCACCCAGGAGAAGATCAAGAGTGGGTGTCAGGGCTTGGGCTGTGTGGAGTGTGTGTGTGTGTGTATGTGCGTGTTCTGAGCCCAAGTTCCATAAAATAAGACTGTCAAAAGCTTAGTAGGTTTGCCCTGAAAACAAGCCTATGCTGTGCTCTGACAGATACGGGCATGCTCAGCTCACTGGGTCTCTGGCTGTGGTGCCGCAGTACCTGACTTGGGGCTTTTCTTTCCAGCCACCTGGCTTGGCACACCGCCTCGTCACACAGTTTGGAAATGTCAGTATCGGCGAGATGACTCTGGGAGGCTCTTAAGTTTTTCTGATTCAAGGGCAGATTTCTGGAAGCATTCCTAGCCAGCAGAGGGCCACAGGCCCTGAGAAATGCGCCCCCAGGGAACTGAGAGTCCAGCCAAAGCAAGGGCACTCACGGTGCACACAAGCTCTGCGGCCTCTTCAGAACAGGCTGAAGCAGGCAACCCAGGGGGCAGGCCGTGCCCCGTCTGCTGTGAACTGGCCCTGGCTGCCGCTCTGATTTTCAAAGGAGGAAAGACCAACCAGAAGGGCACGCAACATACTTGTTTAGGTGAGAAATGACGTATTTGAAGACTTCGTGGTTTTCCTTTGGAAATCTCTTTAGTACCTCCTTAAGGGCATGTAACTTCTGCTCCCGGTCGTTGATTTCTGAGGAAAGAAAAAAAAAAAACAAATTTCATGGTCAAGGCTGGTGGGTGTTTTGTGGCTCAAAGCAGACCCTGGGCAGGTGCAAAGGCAGTGGGCAGCAATGCCCAGGGGAGCGCTCCGTGTTGGACCTTCTCTGACATCCAGCCCAGGACCCGTAGCTGAGGCCAGCTCCATCGTGCATCCCTCCGTCTGCATGAGGCTGGCACACTCTCACGTCAAAACTCGCACCTGGTTTTGTGCTGACTGGCCTGCCAGGAGAAGCTCTCTGGCTCTCTCTCGGCCCTCTTTGCAGGCTACTTTTCCACTGGGTCCTCTAAAGCCTTCCCAGCTCCCAGGTAGCAAGGGCTGGTGTTGTGTGCAGCCGTGAGCTCTCCATCCAGCCTTGTGGGCTCAGGAGACTGACCCTTGGAGATGGCACTCGCCCAGAGTCACACACTGGTGGGTATCTGAGACAGGACTCTTACTCAGGACCCTCTGAGTTGGGGTGTGGGCTCTGACTCACCATACTTCCCTGACTCCCTGCACCTCCCCACTCCTCCCTGTCCACTGAAATGCTGTCTGTCCTTCCCAGCCTGGCCCAAGCCAAGCTCCTCATGCACATTCTCCAGACTGGGGCCCTCTGGGCACACAGCTCCTGCTGCAGAGCTTCTTAGCTTGCAGGCCATGGGCTTCTCACAGAACACGAGGGTTGGGGAGGTCTGTGACCCTCCAGAGATTGTAGCAGGATTGTACAGGCGCATGGTGGTGGGGAGGGGTCCCTAGTTCTCATCCCTCTCAAAGGAGCCCATCCTCCCACAAGTGTGACTTGTTAAAAGCACAATTTAGGGTCATTTGTTTCTTAGCAAATGACTAAAAATTTTCAGGAACTAATTACGTGGAGCCATTAGCAGCTTCATTTTTCTGAAACCAAGATTTCTTTTAAGGATTCAACTTCCAAGGCACACTCTGGTCCTGAGTTTTGAAACCCTCTACTGTTTTACTTTAATAAAGCATTGACTTAAAATAGAAGACAAAGGCTTGCTGCAGGGAGGAAGGGAGATTGTACTGAAGAACACGGGAAGCAGGGCTCCAAATTTCACTTAATAAAGTCACCCTGCCCACTTCCAGATGTGAGCGTGAGCTCGGCTCAGGCCTCTCCGTAGGTGCCTTTCAGACCCGGCCTGGCTGGCTGTTCTAACTGGGCCTCGCACAGCACCTTCATGAAGAGCCGAGTCACTGCGGCCTTCTGGCTGCAACCAAGGAAAGGGCCGGCAAGGCCTGAGTGGCATCCTGTCCCCCTGGGCAGTGAGGAGGGCTGGAGGACCGCAGGCTCCCCCGTGCGGCATTTCCCTGAGGTGCCCATTAGGGCCCTACAGGGCTGACCCCCTGGCGCACTCACTCGCCGTCTCTGTCCCTCCCTCGCAGCTTGGTCCAGGCGCTCATTGGGGCTGAGGAGAAGGCCGAGCCTGGGAAGTAGAGGGAGAGCCCCGGGGAGAGCAGGAGGGATCTTCCCAGTGTAGACCTGGCCCTGTGTCCCTAACACCCACACCAAAGCCAATGCTGCCGACCCCTTGTTGGCTGGAGCCCATCTGCCTCCTCCATCGGGCACGGCCAACCCCACGGGGCCTCTGTGCTGGGGGCCTGGCCCCAGGCTCATATCGGCAGCCCTCTCACAGTGTAGGGAGAGCGAGGGCTCCTCCCACCCGGGCAGCACCGGCAATGCCGGTGGGACAACGTCACAGTTGATCTGCAGGCAGTCCTCCCCACTCGCTGGACAAGAAAACCTGCTCAAGAGGCAAGGCCAAGGACACTGGCTGGTGAGCAGTGGGGGTGGGCCCAGGACTTGGGCGGAGTGCTCTGCTCTGTAGCCCCTGCCTCCCGTCACGCCATAGTGGCCTTTCCAACCGCAACAATCCTCTCTCTGCTCTCGGAGGGTGTGGGCCTCACCTGCTAACACACTACAGCCTTCTGGAATTAGGTGCCAGTCAAGGGAGAGAGAAAGAAATGGACAAGGGAGGCATTTTGGGCCAGGTAAACCAAGACAAAGTTTGGACATAGACTAGGCACCTGAGAACTGAGACCTCCCAGGACTCGGAAGGAGGCCAACAGGGAGCCCCGACCTCTGACTGAGACTCCTGCCCTGGCTGCACCGCTCTGCTCGCCAACTCGGGCACCCAGGCTGCTCGGTTCTGCGGCTGCCCAACTTGGTGCCTGGAGGAAAACCCCTGATGGCCTCTGACCCCCCCGCTCCTGTCCATGAAAAAAGGTCACACCCCTCAGTGATGCACACAGGTGTGCCCTGCGTCCAACTCCTGACGATCCTTCGGGGTGAACAACTCCAGAGGCCGAGATCTTGCTCTGCAGGGCCCATGTCCCCGACTAGAGGCCACGGCCTTGCAGCAACCTGCTCTGTGTCTCCTCTTCCACCACCCTGAACTCTGAGAGGGCAGGCACAGCCTAACTGTCCCACCCAGGGCCCGGCACTTATCCAGATCCGTGAAACTCACACTCCCTGCACTAGGAAGGCAAGACCCCAGGATGAGTGATGTCACAAGGCAGCCTGTGAACGAAAGCCCGGGGATAGCAGGGCCAGTCTGCCCGGTGCCCTGGGCAGGTCAGTCATTTGTTCTCTGCAGCCCTCAGTGGCTGCAGCTGCCAAATGGAAACAGGATGCACATGGTGAGTGAGTTTCACGAGCAGTTAAGAGTGCAACCCCTGGAGTCAAAGGCCGAAGGCTGAGAACCCCTGTCCTGAGCAGAGCCAGCTGGAGGGCCCCCCTGGCACCAATGTCCAGAGGCCCCGGCTGGACTGCAGATGCCACAGACAGGCAGTGGGGAGGGCGTCACGAGAGAGAAAGAATAGGATATGGGACAATACTTCTTGAAAGCTGGGCTGAAGTATGAGGACGAGCTGAACCAGGAACACAAAAGGACTTTTCTCTGCCTCCTGAAACGCTAGTCCTATGAAGCACAGTCCAGGCACAGCCTCTTCCACAAGGCTCCACCTCACTCCCCCTCTTCTGTGCTTCTGGCCCAGCTTGCTTCATTCTGTCTGGCAGACGACGCAAATGTGCACCCAGGGAAGGCAGGGGCCACGTATCAGCACAGAAGTTCAAGGCCTAGCTTGCCACTCCTTAGTGGGGTGACCTGGGCAAGTATGTTGCCTCCCAGAGCCTCAGTTTCCTCATTTATAAAGTGGAGAAGCCGATGCTACTGTGAGAACTAGATAAGATCAGGCGTGTAAGTCAGACCACATGTAGAGCCACGCCAGGCACCTTGAGAGCACACAGCAAATGTGACTGTGGCTGCTGTTATTCATTTCAGAATCTCCCAAACATCACCTTGCTCTCACATGGTGGGAAGATAACTGGTGAACAACCACAAAATCTCTATTTTGTGGGCACTTTTTCAACAATGTTCTATATTGTGAAAATCTGGAGCTACCAAAACAATTTGAAAGTAAACTTGATGTTTGTTGTGATGGGGATTTGAAACCAGTTCCAAGCCCTGAACACACAGGATTCAACAGTTCTTAGGTATAAGTGGAAAGAGTTGGTCAAGTTGATGTTGCCATAGAAACCCAGCCAGGCTAGGAAGAGCTGCTACCTTCTGGGCTCCAGAATCTTCCTTTCATAATGCACCCTCAACACTAACTTGCACAGGGAAACCCATCTCCTGGCATACACTGTGCCACTTCACTCAACTGCTCTGCTGGGAGAGGTGCCATGTCAGCGAGACACACTCCTCTCCTGCCAGGTTCAAGGCAACAGCTTTGGCTGACTGGTTCTGGGCATGGGAAAGACACAATGGGGAGAGGAAGTGGAAAACCTCGGCCCTTTTCCAGGCGCTGCAAGCAGCAAGGAGCTCTCTCCTCAGCAGTGGAAGCAGACGGAAGCTGCTGCAGGAAGGGCAGCTGGTTCCCTATCACTCACACCTCCCTCTCCCCATTCCCAAAACAAAAAGATGCCGGGTCAGCAGTTCCCCCAGAAACAATGGGATTCTCTTGTGTGCCAGGACTCTACCAGCCTCTAGATGGCACCAAGGCAAGACAAATCTGACCGGCAGCCCCGGCTCCGGCACGTGGGGACCTGTCTACACCTTCCTCTTCCTCCCTTCCGCTCAGAGCCAAGGTTTCCTGAGCATCTCTCCCTGAGCCGCCTTGCAGCGTCTGGGAGGACCTCTGCCTCCAGACAGGATCAGAGAAGCTGCACTGCCCGCCCCCTCCACCTGGAGATGAGGCTGTCTTGGATGCTGGGCAGGCGACCCCATGGCTGTCCCAGCAGGGATGGATGCTCCTGCCCCTCCCTGGGGGGCTGCCACAAGGTCAGGAGCCAGGAACAGCTTCAGTCAGCCAAGACTGTGCAGACATAACAAGGCGAAGGCAGCAACACGTCGTGGAAATGAGCACCACGGGAAACGGAGACCATTGCAAGGTAACCCCATGGGCCCCATGCCCTGCGTGCCAGCTCTGACAGGAGGAGCACCCCCAGTTCAGGATGGAGTCGTCGGAATCTCTGCTTCCTTAGGAAGCTGCTAACAGTTTGCCACCCAGGACTTAAAGCCAAGCAGATCTATTTTTGGCCCACACTATTAGCATTTTGTTGTGAATAAACTGTGTTTGTTGAAGACTTTTGAGTTTGGCAGTGGCAAGATGAGAACAATGTCCTGTGGTCTGAGGAATAAAGACACCTCCTTTTCCCTCTTAGCAACCCACCTTCCCACCTCCTGCAACAGGAAGCTGTGACTCTGCTTAGCTGGCAGAGGCACCCCTTCTGCAGCTGGAAAGCAGTGGTGGTTTCTGGGGTCTTGGCCCATGAGGTACGACACAGGAAGGAAGAGTGCCTTTGGCTAAAAAAGGCAGTAGGTGCCGTGTAGGTGGGCAGGCTCAGAGAGGCAGTGCCCCTCATTGGCGGGGACCTGGCCCAGAGAAAGGCTGTCCAGGGGAAGGACACCCACAGGGTGGACAAAGGCCTCATGAGAGCAGCCCAGGGCAGAAACTGCTGTTGGGGCAGGCGGGACAGCATACAAGGGAGCCGCTGAAACCAGAGGGGCTGAACTGCTGTCCCGAGTGATCGCAGCCAGGGGAGCTGCCCACCTGGTTCCAGGTGCTGGCTTCCCTTGGGGTGCTACGGCCCCAGCCCCAGGTGCCGTTCTCCTTACGAGATGGGAGAAGCAATGAGAAAAGGAGAAAGGAAAGTAATACCTAGGTCTTCCATAGTCCAGTCTCCAGACACATTCTCACACCCAATCTCCTTTCATAAAGACAAACAGTAACCACAGGAGGAAACCAAGGGTCAGGGAAGGTTGGGGCTACACAGTTACCCTGACCAAGCAAAGGAGCAGGAACTGTAACCCAAGTCTGACCCCAAAACCACGCTCTTAACTAATGTGGCTTTCAGGACAAACTGCAAGGGCCTCAATGTGACCCTTGGGTAGGCACCCCGGGTCTCTGAAGGCAGATCCCAACGTGTGGGTCCCTGTGGTGTCATCTTGCAAGTTCTCTTTTCTTATGTCCTTCAAATCCCAGCAAGACACATTCTTAGGCTCAGCGCCCCCTCGCTCTGCCTCACTGGGTCCAACATGGAGTCAGCCCCAGCCTTGCTGTACTCACTGTGCGCCTCCACCAAGTCGATCTGCATGTTGTAGGGCACCAGTGGGTCTGGCAGTTCTGAGAAGAAACTCTTCATGGCACCAGCCACGGTGTTCACTGTGAAGTCTTTCTCTGCCAAGTCCAGGTTGTGGTCTGAAAGGAAGTTGGGAAAGTCAGGCCAGAGGCCAATCTGAGCTGGGCAGAAGCAGCAGGTCAGCTCAGGGCTTGGTCAGAGAAACCTCAAGGACCCTGGGGTGCTGCCCAGGTAGCCCTGGAGCTGGGACTCTGCAGAGGAGACAGCAGCCCCAGATGCTGCTAAAAAACGTTCTGAGATCTACAAACACACACTGACATCCAAGGCCTCCTTCCAAGTTATGGGACATCCCCTTCCATAGCCCTTTGGAGTAGGGTGGTTGCACACGAATTTTCTGTGCCACCTGACTCCCTCTGACTGCCTTTGACGTGGGACTACCTCTTTCTTACTGCCCGCCCCATCAGTGATAAGAGGAAGCTTTCCTAAAGGGTGGCTCACTTTTTTATTGTGGGGAGGGGGTTACAAAAAAGTCACCAACAATCCTGGCTTGTCCATCCTTGTCCCCCTACGGTGGTAGAGCAAATCCTTCCTCTCACACCACTGACCTGTCTTTTATTTTTCTTGACATATTTTATTGTATTTCTGATTATTAAGAAATCATCTACCAATGGACATTACCTGTTTCCATCTTTTGGGGTATAAACCATGCTAAGGATTCCTGCATATACACAACTGTACACCCAAGTGTGTGGCTCCACCCTCCTTCTGACCTCAGGCTTTGGAGTGGCAATATCAGCAGGTGTGTCCCCCCTCTGGTGTGTCTCACTACCCATGGGTGGCTCTGTGCTGCCAGCTGGCTGAGACCAGCTCTTGGGGTTGCAAAGTGCTCATGCCCCCACTGAGTGCTGCTGTGCCGTGTGTTCCCAGCTCTGTCCTGTGGCCCTCATGGGCTGCCTGGCCTCTGAGCCCGACCCCCTCTGCCTCAGCAGGCCTTCCTCCCCAGCCACTGACACTGCGGAACATGCACTGCTCAGGCTTACTTGCTTCTGGCACCAGTGGGTGTGGCTTCTCATGCCAAGGAGTGGCCTGTACCAGGAGTCAGGGTGTGGCCAAGGGTGAGGGGAAATGGATTTGGCCGTGTGGCTCCAGGGTTTTCAAAGGTGACCCGGCTTAGGGGAAGGGAGTCCTCACCAAGAGCTATTCGAACTCACCCAAGCTCAGCTTTGGGGGTTGGGGTCTTAGGGCCCAGGTAACATAAAGTGTTCCTTGGCATATGTTTCTCTCCTGAGGAGAGCAGTCTAGTTTAGGGTGTTCCTGGGCCCTGGCAAAACCCGATCATCACCTCAACCCAACTTTAACATCACAGACATGGCCCAGTCCAAGGGCCCAGCCTGGGTCACCTGGAATGGCTTTTAGGGGGTTGCATGGGGGGGAGGCCAGCTCCCCTCTCCTGCGGCAGTGTCACCAAGGAGGCAAAGCTGACTGGGGCCCATACCCTCTTTCTCAGCCACCGGGCCCCCGGGGCCAAGGGAAGGTCCCCTCTGGGCTCCCACTGTCAACTCAGCTGTCACGTTGGTCCTGCTGGGCTCTAGCTTCAGAAACATGGACAGGCCTGAGGGCCTTACCTTGATCAAACTGTCTCTGCAGACTCTCCATCTCTGACTTGTTTCCGCTGACACGATAGATGCCTTCGGTACTCAATCCTGAGGAGAAAAGGCAGCTATCTTAATAGCAGGAACTGGAGAGCAGAGCACGAGGAGGACTGGATTCTGGGGGAGAAGGGGAAAGCCAGGGAGAGTCCACAAGGCACCTCCATTACATAGGAAAGGGGCCAAGCACATTTTCTCTTATGGTTTTTCTAGATGCTTTAAACCACTCAACCCATTTTCTTTTTTTCTTTTAGAATTTGCAATTTTTTAAAAACTTTTTTTTATTGTGAAATATAACATACAGAAAAGTGATAGCTTTCAAAGTATGATTTAACAAGTAGTTATAGGGAACATTTCAAAGATTGCTATGGGTTATAGTTCCACCATTTCAGTTATTTCCTTCTAGCTGTTCTGATACCCTAGAGACTTAAAAAAATTATATAAAGACTCAGTATTTGTAATCCTTCGTTAAATCTTATCTTGTCTGCTGTTACTCCTCCCTCTCAACCGATCACTGTCTTAATCTTCAGGGATATCTAGGCAGTGAGCACCCTAACTTGTTCATGTTGAAAAGGGGTGATGACATTATGGGGAAGGGGCTGCACCTGGATGATGTTCTTGGAGAGGCTGCTGCCTCTGGGTTTTGGGACTTATCTGGCATAGGAACACTCTGGAGGATTTAAGTTTCTGAAAAACAAACTTAGTGAATAAAACTTTCATAGAGTCTCTGATAGGGACCTGACTATTCTTTAGAATTTTTAGGACTACTGTGGATTTGGGCTTGGCATACTATGGCCATTGGGGATATCTAGCTGAAGCTTGCATAAGGGTAACCTCCAGGATAGCCTCTCGACCCTATTTGAAATCTCTCAGCCATTGAAACCTTATTTTGTTATGTTTCTTTTCCCCTTTTGGTCAAGAAGGCATTCTCAATCCCTCGATGCCACTGCCAGGTTCCCATTTTCCTTTTCACTTAAAAAAATCTTTTTAAAAAACTTGTGTTTTTTGTAAAAATTCAATAACAGAATTATGTGAGCTAAAGATAACTTCTGTTCATAGTTTGAGGTACATGCTTTTCCTTTCAAATTATTATTATTTTTTATATGGAGATAATACTATGTTTTAGTCTCCTTTTCCATTTAGTATATTGTTGAACTTATTCTAATCATTATTCTTATTCTTTTAAAATATGATTTTTAATATCTCAAAGTATATAATAACTTTAAAAATAGCCCTGTTGTTAATCACTAGGTTTTCCCAACTCCTCACCATTAGAAATAACCTTCAATTTATGACTTTTTTTACATTTTTAAAATAACTAGTAAGTTGAACAGATCCTTAGAAATTTGCATTTCTTACGTTGTGAATTTCCCATTTATGTTCTTTGTTCATTTTCCTATAGGAGTGGTTCTTTTGAATGAGGTCTCTGGATATTAAGCAACCATTTTAATGTCATATCCTTTACATTCTCCCTTTCTACCTGCCTTTTAATTTTGTGTATTGAATTTTTTGAAGTACATAGTCCATAAGTCAAAAATTTTAGGTTTTCAAGACCAGTTATTTTAGTTATGATGTCTTCCTTTGTTTTTTGGCCTTGAATGGCTTTCCTTGTTCCTGATCAGATGATCTCCATTTTACCCTTCTCATTCTAGAACATATTTTCGTGTACAGTGTGTGGTAAGGAAAAAAACAAATACTAAAAATATGGAAATATATCGGCGACTGGACTCCCCCCCCCCCCCAGAGGACACCACTGGCCATAACCAGCTCTCAGGGAAGGAGAGCCCGCAGTGGGTGGCATCACCAACATTACAGGCCTGAGGGCAGGTGAAAACTAAGAAGGGATCTAATGGCCAAAACCAACCTGGAGTCATCTCTGAAGACTCTGGTTCCAAGCAACTCTGCTGGCTGAGGGGCACTAAGGGAATGCCCTGGGTGCCACCACCAAACCCAGGAAGGCAGCGTGGGCCCTGGAGAGAGGACAGGCCCTGAAGCCAATTAGGAGGCTCTGGAGAGCCAAGTGTCTCAGTGTCAGTCACTGCTCTAACTGCTGCCTCTGGGGAGGCAACCAACAAGCAAGATCAAAGCAGTCTGCCTGTCGGTTTTCTGGGGCTGCGATGGTGGCAGGGAAACCCTGAAGAACACTGAACCAAAAGTCATCAATTCCCTGTCATAAGGGCTGTCAACTGCACATGGGACTCTTAGCAGAGAGAAATTAGGGTTAATGGACCAGCCCGAGGACACCCCACCCACCGAGCAGTGTGGGGCCTAGACACTTAGGAGCTGCCATCACTTTCCAAACCTGAGGCTCCAAAGGCACTGCGCAGACTGCTGGTCCATCACTTCCTGAGTGGGTGCTACACTGTGCGCCAAGCTGGGCGCTTTCACACACCCATCCAGCCATCCAATTATTTATTCAGTGACTGATGACGCATTTTAATCTTCAAGACCTTATGGTTGGAGCTACTGTCTGGGTCCTACAACACAGGTGAGGTCCTCGCCCCAAATCACACTGCTGATGTGAGGGAGCACAGACCTGTCTGACCCCAGCATCTTTATCTTTTCTCCCTCCTCTACTCTGTTCCAGAAGAGACGCCCAGCTTGGTGCCCGCTGCCTGACATTCATCCACCACACTGCGGTCCAGGCCACGCTTCCCCCAGAGAAAGGCCACGCTCAAGTGTGGGGAGCTTTTGAGATGATACGTTCCCACTGCTGTCAACCTTCTGAGGTCAGGGATGGACCCTGTTTACAACCCCCCTACTTAGGAATCTTGCTCTTTTCTCAGCACCTTTTCTAAACTGTTCTCAGTTTAAACTTTCCACTTACTTCTGGCCTCGGTAACACGTGCCATGGTACACAATGCTGTATAAAGAGGCTCTGTGAAATCACTGATGTTTTGGCAAGTCCTGAGCATGTCTCAGCAGACTCAAATCTTCACCCACTAGGGTTGAAAAATAATTATTTTCCAAGGGCTCTCCTATTTCTCTGAATATCAGCCCTCCCAGTGCAAAGAAAATGATGGTACACATGGTAACAGCTTAAAAATTCCAGTTTCCTAAGCCCCAATGTGGAGAGGTACTCTTTGAACTGCAGGCAATCCAGAAAGCCTCAGGCCACTGAGCAGCCTTGGAGGACTCTGACCCTCGGTGCAGACAGAAGTCCTCTGCAGCACTTCCTAATGACCACCTAGCCCAGCATCAGAGGGCAGAGAACAAATGCAGTTAGTGATCTGGAAATTATCAGGGTGTGGGCCTGATGAAACCTCACTAGATAGATGATCCCAAACATGGAAGCCTTTGAAAGCACAAGGCCAGCTCCATTACCATCACTTTATCATCAAGTTAGTACTTCCCGTAATCTGGACATATGTTTACTTTACAAAATCCCTTTTTAAACTAGCAGTTCTGGTGCTGCCCTACACAGCACCATGGCATAAATTAGGAAAGCTATCATTTACTTGGGCAGCACAATTCATCACAACCACTAATTAGACATCGGTTAAAGAAACCACACACACCTTAGAGCAGACTGCGAACACCAGGAAGGCTGCTAGGGAAATGGGGCTGGCACTGCAGGGGAGAACAGGACCTGAAGACGCCAGGGCAGCGTGCACGGCAGCATGGTATTGTGTGTAATTAACAGCACTGAATCATGGGACTCTGGTTGAAGGGGGAAGTTTAGGGTAGTGTATGTCACTAGAAGGAAAGCTGGAGGATGAATCATGGAACTGCATAATGCAGTGAACCCTGTTGTGGACAACGAAGGTGGTTAAGAGGGACAAATATAAGAACGTTCTTCCATGAACTAGAACAAATGTGTGTCACTATTAAACAAGTAAAGCCCCTGTGTATGATTTACTTGCTCAACCATGGCATAAGGAATTACATAAAAGTTAAAAAAATCGTAACGTAAAAAGACACTCTATTTTTTTTAATTTATATTTTTTAAATTTAAGAAACTGTAGGTTTACAGAAAAACCTATTCTTTTTTTTTTTCCCATTCAATGTTTACCCACGTGGCAGATATGTTCCTTCACAGAGCTGTGAGCCTCAGCTGGAGACAGAAGAAAGCGAGCTGGCCTGCCAATGGCAGGTTCTGCCCCTGCAGCTTCCCCGTCAGAGCTGCTGGCACCTGGCAGGAAGGTGCGCCAGGAGAATGGGCTTGGGACCCGTGGGAGCCTGGAGGCCTCTGCCCTGGTGTGTGGCAGGTGCCCGACTGGTTCCCGAGCTGCCACTTCCCGGCACGCGCGTCCCCACTGGAGGCCTCCTGCGCCATCCTGTGTCAGCCTCCCTTCTGCTCTCAGCGCAGGACCCAGTCCTCCTGAATTTCCTTTCTAGCAGCAAACTGATCCTTCCTCCAAGAAAAACTTTGTTGCTTTTTTTTTCCCTTTCTATATTTATATATAAGAACTCAGCACTTTAGATCTTAAAAAAAAATCTGACTGGAGCTGTTCGTCTCCCAAACACTGCACACCAGACAGGTCTTAACCACCAATCGACTCTGGCAACTTCCCCTGTGGCGGTGGAGACAGCATCTGACAGCCCACTTCCCTTCTCTTTCATGGGTCCAAGAGGTCAGGTTCAAGGCCAGATGGGTGCTGACAACTCTAAGAGAAGGAAACTCCCTTGAGCATAATACTCAAATAGTCTTCGAGAGGACTGGCCTCCCTGGAGGAGTGAGACGCCCTCATCCATGTCCAATGCCTGGAGTCCAGCTGCAGCCGGATTCCCTCCTGGTGAGGACGGCCCGGCAGCGCCGCCCAGCCTCAGTGGAAGACCAAAGCCAAAGGGCTGGGGGCATTGGAGTACTGGGGTCAAAATCACAAGCCACTTTCTGGCTCTGACACCATGGACAACTTGCCCTCTCTGTGCCTCCACTTCCTTCTCTGGAAAGCAACGGTACTAGCTCCTACCTCATGCTCTGCCTGTATATACTTAGGGAGCTGGAGAAGTACTCAGCACAGGTTCAGGCAGTAGCCAGGATCCTAGAGATCCAAGGGTTGGCAGGTGGGTGAGTGGTTGAGCTTGGGTGTGGTTGTCGGACACATGGGTTCGAATCTCGACCCCTCTGGTTTCTGACCTGGATCTGACAGCATAATGTAGCAACTGTTTTCTGAGACTGCTGTGAGGAATAAACGAGATACCCCCACAAAGCCGAAGCACACGCCTGCCTCATTTTCTTTTCTTCCTTAACAGGTCTCAACGGCAGTGCTGCTTCCAGGTGTGGCCTGCTCTGAGAGCTTGGCCAAAACCAGCCAGCCTGCAGAAAGTATTTAAAAATACACATGGGACTTGATGCCAAAGGGACCTCAGTTCTGATTCTGGCTCTGTTTAACAGCCAGCTGGGCAACTAAGGACAAATCACGTCACCTCTCAGAGGCATGGGTTCCTCTTCAAAATGGGGTAACAGTATTAATGACTTTGTTGAGATGTGACCATTAAGTGCGACTACACATGTAAATGCTGGCTGGCACTCCAGATGACAATGACGACGGTCAAAATTGAAGCAATAATTCCCTGCTGCTGAGGGCTTACTGTGTGCCTGCCTGGCTCTCCCAAGCTCTTCACTAGAATTATCAGAGTGAATCCTCCCAATAATTCTTAAAGGTAAATATTATTATTTTAATCCCCATTTTACAGCCAAGTAAATGGTGGCTGAGAAAAGCTGAGCCAATGCCCAAGTCCACAGAGCTGAAGTGGCACAGCCAGTGTACGGCCCGGTTCAGGTAAGTGTCTCTGAGGATGGCACGTTTCAATGTCCTGCTCGACTTCCACTGTTGACTCCCTGTTCCTTTCTCCCTTGAGTATACATGTAAATACATCCCACAGATGCCAGATTCATTATGAATAATAAGAATTTTCCATTCCTTGCCTGTTGATCTGGTTTTCTCCATTCTCTTCATTCACATTCTACTTGGTTTTCTCACCTGTCATTTGGAGGATAAGTCGGTGAAACTAGAGAAAAACAGTGCAGTTCTCTCCATTGGGAGAGCAGCTGACAGAAGTTTTCCTTGTCTTACACCTATGATGAATCTCTGTTGTTGGTAACACTGAAGAGCCCCACCAGGTTGCTCTGCTGCCTTCCTGTTTTGGACATACCTGGAAGGACTCTCTGGCTTGGGTCCCTCTGGCTCTGCTTCCTTTTCCCCTTGGTTAGCTGTCTTCACTGGGTATTTCCCCTGCCAATCAGGATCCGTTTCTGGCAACACCAGACCTCCTCTCCCCCCATGACAGGATGCCACTAACACTCTATTATGACTGCCTGACTGGCTGTTAGCCCCACAGCTTGGCACCATGGCTTTATACATTTCCCAGCGCCACTGTGCACACAGCTTTGTCTGAGCCTCATGGCTGAGGAGGAAGGAAAGGAAAGGATCTGGAGGGAGAGGGCTGGAAACATCACACCCCGTCTGGGGCATCATATGGCTCTGGCATCTGGCCGATCCTCCCGGAGGTCCCCACGTTATTTACCGTCAGGAAAGGGCTTCTGGACCCTGCTCTGTGCCAAACGGGGCTGTTTTTTTTGCCAACTTTCAAGAAAATGTATACCTACATGCAGTGATTAAGAAGTCACACTGGCAAAGTGAACCTAGGCCAGCCTAAAGCTGCTGCTCTGCCTTTTTTCTGGGCAGCCAGGATGGAGGGGACAGGAGTGTGACGCTGAACGGAGGTGAGGTGACCAGCCTGTGCCGTGCAAAGGAGGAATGAACGTTCAAAGCCAGGAGCAGCTGGGAGGCCCCTCCTGCCAAGAATGAGCGCCGACCCCCGGGCTCTGAAGTGTGACTTCTTCCTTAGCGCACCTTGGCAAGCCCACTGGCATGGAGTGACGGCAGCTCTCTTAAGAAGAGCTGGTTCCACTACAGCCAAGGCCTCACTGTTTAAACAAAGAGCTACAAACAAAGAGACCGCCTCAAAGGGCGCTCAGGTTCAACACATCCTCCTGTTGTCCATGCACACACACGATGCCAACCTCTCTTCCACAGTAGGCTCCCAAGTGGAAAGGGCCCTGCAGTCCCAGGCAGAGTCCTCCCAAGCCTTAAGGAGGGCTGAGGTTAACCTTTCTCAGGCTCCTGATTCCCCATGAACCCTGAGAGGAGGTGAGGAGGTCACCAATCACAGCCTAGTGCTCCTCCTTTCCTAGCCTTGCTTCCTAATTGAGAAACAGCACCTTCCAGAGAACAGAAGTCTGAGATCCTTTGGTGGAAAACGTGATCATGCTCTCCACCTGCCTAGAATCTGCTGACTGCAACCAGGACAACAGACAGAACTCAAGTGTCCCAGGGAGCCTGCATTTCGGGCCCAGCTCCTCCCTGCACTCCTCCACCACACCGGCTTTTCACTGTCCTAAGGACTGACCTCCTTCTTGCCTCAGGGCTTCCTGTCAGGCTGTTCCTTCTATTTTTGCCCCCACTCTTTAGCCGGCTCTCTCGGGGAGGTCTTCCCTGACCCCCAGATCTAAATTAAGTTTCCTGCTTACATTTCTACAGGGCTTATCTGATGGGCCAGGCATCAGCTCATCACACCCCCACAACAGCCTGTGAAATGCAGACTGTTACTGGCATTATTTGGATCCCTATCTTTCGAACGGGGAAACAGGCCCACAGCCACCAAAAGGCAGGGCTGGAACTCGAACCCGGAGCCCAGGCCTGACCACTGCACTACCTCACTCTACACGTTCCCTGCCCAGCATCGAGCAACACTTTGAAGGTCACTGTAGAGCTGCGTGACGTGCTTGGTGCTTGCACCCCCAGCAGACCGTCATGTCCTCTTGCACAGGCAGTGTCTTCCGATTACGCTTCCACGTGCCTTGCCTCACCTGGGAAGTCACACCTAGGAAGGCATCCAGCCACCAGAACGTCTGAGACGAAGTGTGTTCAATAGCAAAGTGTGTTCTCTGGGGGCAGAGAGGGAGCAAGGGGGCTGAATTATTTTCCTCCCCATCAGCCAGTGCCTCAAGGCTCCCTGGCAGGCCTCAAGAGGCCTCTGACTGGGAAGGAGAGAGCCTCAGGCCGGGGTTGACACAGGACAATCACCTTCAAAGCCCATCTCCTTTACAGTCTTGCTGAGGTTCCAACTTTTCCCCCTAGTCTTCCTGACTCCTCCCCTGCCTAGTGAAGGCTGGGTCTAAGTGAGCTAATTATTGCACAAGGCTGAGTCACCGGCTGCTCTAAGTCTGGCCTCCAGATGTGGGCAGTAACTCCCGGAGGACAGGGCTCTGGCTTGGCTGTGGCTGAGAACCCCTGGGAGAGGGCTGTCCCCTTCACAGAAGTTGGGCAAATTCTCTGTAATGGTGACAGTCACTTTCTACCACAGGTTCTGAGGTCAAAAAACAAATGAACTTCCTGGACTGGCACATGCGGTACTTCGGCATTTTTATGGCAAGTCTAATGTGGAGGATCAGATAGCACTTCAAATAGGGTTTTCTGGCTTTGGTGAAACAAACCATAAAGCAGCCAAGGTCAGAGAAACCAAACCCACCTCCCCAGGTCAGGACCTGGGAGAACAGCACTGTGTAGCTCCAGGGAGCTGAGCTCTGGGGTCAGAGCTGGGTTCGAACACCAGCTCAATATTAACTAGCTGCTGGGCTGTGAGCAAATTCCTTTACCTCAGCATCCTCATCTGAAAAATGGGGATAATACTAGTATCTGTGTCCCAGGTCTGTGGTGAAGACTTAATGAATTCCTGTTGATGAAGAGATCAGCACCGGGCTGGCTCAAGGGAAGCACCCGGTAAATGGGAGGCAGCAGTGGCAGCACCACCCACCGCTACCTAGCACCATCAGGGTCTGCAGACTTGGACATCTCACACCTGTGCAATGGGCACAGGACATTTACTGAGTGTGAAACCCCATCTCTCTCTCTCTCAGACACACACACACACACACACACACACAAACCCACACACAGCAAGAGCAAGGGCCAGAGAAGTCCCCCGGGCCTGCCACAGTCAAGATGGCGGAGTAAAACACTTCCGGGACCTGTCCCCCCACATAAGCTTTGAAGCAGAAAGAAATGGCAGAAACACTTTTCTCAAAGCTCCAGAAAACAGTTAAAGGACTGCAGCAACAGGGAGAGCACCCAGTCAAGACAAGGCCACTTGGAGGTGGTGGGACCACTTGGTGCCTTGGCCAGCCCTCGCTCCCAGTCCTGGAGGGAGTGGCGTAACCCCCGTGCACCCACCTACATAATGTGTATGCATGTGATTTGTGACAAGAAGTGCCTAAAGGTGGGGGACAGAGGAGTATAGGAACATGGTTTATGTATACTGTTGAAGTTAAGTTGATATCGAAGCAAACAAGATAGTTATTGACTTAGGATGTTAAATGTAAGCCCCATGGTAACCTTAAAGCAAGTTTTGGAGAATATGCATGTTCACAACAACAGAAATTAGGGAAATTACAGTGCAGTTTACCAGGCGTGAGGGTAAGTGGGAATGGGGAGTGAATGCCCAGCGGATGTAGGGTTTCTCTTCGGAGAGATGGGAAGTTTTAGTTCTGGAAAGTGGGGAGGGCACCGCAGTACTGTGAATGTGATTAATTCCGCTGAATGGTGCGCTCAGGAGGGATGGAAATGGGAGAGTCGTAGAGATGTTCCCACAATTCAAGACAGAGCTGGATAGATGGGAGGATACAGCAAATGAGGCAAAATGTTAAGGTTGGTGGATCTGGGTGTCTAGGGGGCAGGAGGGGTCTGATGGAGTTCTCTGTAGGGGGGCTGTATTATTTCTGTAACTGTGCTGTACATTTGAAAGTATTTCAAAATAAAAAGTGGAAAAAAAAAAAGTAAACAGGAAAAAGGAGCAGCAGCTGCCCAGGCAGCAATGCAATGGCCGGGCTGGGCCACTCTCCAAGGGCCACTTATGGCCTGCTGCACCTTCCTGTTTCTACCTGTCGGGGCAAACAGTCCTTCTCTCCTCTCAGCTCACTAAAGCCAGAGCAGCCTGCAGGAACTGTCTCGGGGGTCTGGGCTTCCACCCAGACCATTTCTGTCTTGGATGAAAGGAAAGGATTACTTTAGTGGAACAGGCGCTACTTCTCTTTGGCTGCTGGGCTCTGCAGGCAGCTTGCCAGGGCCTGCTGTTCTGATCGGGGCACTGGGTCCCGAGGAAATCCGCTAGCAATGCTGAGTCACAAGTTAAATGTACTCGGCTCATGTGGAACAAGCAAGAGGTGGATAACCAACAAAGTGGAGCGCAAGGTTTGTTTTAAAACTATTTGGATTCTGGGAAAGCAACTCACTAGTAAATCTAGAATTACAGGGGTAGGGAAAGACTAAGTGACATAGAACCCCCATAAAAACCATAGCATATGAAACTATGTGCCTCATATTTTAGCACTTTATCATCGATTCAAAGCAGTGCAAATACAGCAACAACTCACATAAACCCTACTGGCATATTTGAGCTGTACCTATTGAACTATTAGGGTGATAGATGTACTGAAATTAGCTGCCTTCTCTGGAAGACTAAATTACAAAGATCGAGGCTTACTGACTGCAGGAAAATAACTGAACGTAACCGTTCCAGCCATGCCAACTCTTCTCCATGATAACCTCTAGAAAGCGGCTATGATAAACGTGGATGGAAAAATGGGGGCTTTCATCAGGTAGCTGCTTCCCAAGTGGGAATGAACTTGGTAAAATCATGAATGCGATCAGTCTGTTTCTATATATCTTACACTTCACCAACCCTGAAGCACAGAAAAAAGGGTGGAACATGGGTCCTTTCTATTCCAAGGGGGAATGTGCAGCCTCTGTCCAGAGGACCCCGGGATTTCTGTGTCCTCTCTTGTTGACGGAGTTTGGGCTTCTTTGAGATTAATTCCATCCTCCAGCACAGTGGGATTAGCTAATTGACTGAGTAAGGGGCTCAGTGAACAAACAGCCTCAGAAGGAAGGGGTCCCCACCATATTGAAGAGAGGCACACTGCCCCCACCGGGCCCCAGGCGCTTCCTGCTGCTCCTGCCAGCCTTGGGGGTCAGTGGCCCCTGCAGCCCTATGGGCTCGCAGAGGGGCTGAGAGTCCACAAAATCTTACACTTAGGGACTCTCCGGGGGGAGGGAAAGGGGCAGTTAGAGAGAAATGAGCAAATCTGGTAGGGGAGCAAAGAGTTCAATATTATTTGGTCTGATCCCATTTCTCTGCGTTGCCAGGCCTCACCTGATTGGAGTTCCAGTGGGCTTCATACCACCCTAGTGAAGGAGCGAAATACGGCCAAGGGGGTAATGGCTCTGGGTTTGAATCCCAACTCTTGTCTTCACCTTTCTGAATTCCACTCTCCTTATCAAAAAATTTGGAAATGACACCTATGTCATAAGGTTGCTATGAGGACTAAATGAGATTCATGGAAACACTTAGCACAGGGCCTGGTGATGTAAGCTCCAAACTGGCATTTTATCCATATTATCTCTCTTTTTATAAAACGCATTTTTTTTCTTTATTAGAGAAGTTGTGGGCTTACAGAACAATCATGTATTAAAAAACATGGACTGCTTCAAGAATTTGCATTCCAATCTTTAGTGCATGTGCTGCTAAAGCGAGCGAGTACCCCATTCTCTCTCTTTTTTTACCTCCTTTCCCATTTCTGATTGTATTTATTTTCATCCTCTCTCTCTCTCTCTCTGTTAGCCTAGCTAAGGGCCCATTGATTTTATTGACCTTCTCAAAGAACCAACTTCTGGTTTGTTGATTCCATCTATTGTTTTCCTGGTCTAAATTTCATTTATTTCTGCTCTAATCTTTGTTATTTCTTGCCTTCTCTTTGCTTTCGGGTTAGTTTGCTGTTCTTTCTCTAGTTTCTCCAGGTGAACAGTTAATTCCTCAATTTTTGCTGATTCTTCTCTTTTAATATAGGTATTTAGGGCAAAAAATTTCCCTCTCAGCACCATCTTTGCTGCATTCCATTAAGTTTTGATATGTTGTGTTTTCATTTTTATTTGCCTCAAGATATTTACTAGTTTCTCCCTTTACTCATTGGTTGTTTAAGTTTGTTGTTTAGCCTCCATATATTCATGAATTTTCTGACCTTCTGCCTGTTATTGACTTCCAACTTCATTCCATTATGATTTGAGAAAGTGTTTAGCATAAAATCAATATTTTAAAATTTGCTGAGGCTTGCTTTGTGATCCAACCTGTGGTCTATCCTAGAGAATGATCCATGAGCACTTGAGAAAAATGTGTATCCTGCTGTTGTGGAGTGTAGCGTTCTATAAATGCCTGTCAAGTCTAGTATTTTTTCATGCGTTTATCGTATAATTCAACATCTGTTTCCTTATTGATCCTTAATCTAGATGTTCAATTCATTGATGAGGGTGGTGTACAAGCCTCCAACTTTTATTGTAGACATATCTACTTCTCCCTTCAGTGTTGTCAGTACCTGCCTCATGTATTTTGGGGCGCTCTGGCTCAGGGCATAAAAATTTATGATTGTTATGGCTTCTTGCTGAATTGTCCCTTTTATTAATATCTAGTGTCCTTTGTTTTTTAATTACATTTGCAGTCTAATTTGTCATATATTAATATAGCTACCCCTGCTCTTTTCTGGTTGTTGTTTGCATGAAAAATCTTTTCCCAACCTTTCACTTGCAACCTGTTTTTGTCTTTGTGTCTAAAGTGAGTTTCTTTAGACAGCATATAGATGGGTCAGGTTTTTAATCCATTCTCCCAGTCTATGTCTTTTTACTGGGGAGTTTAATCCGTTAACATTTAGTGTTATTACTGTAAGGAAAGTACTTTCTTCTACCATTTTGTCTTTTGGATTTTATATGTCATATCTTATTTTTTCCCCTCTCTCCTTTTACCCTTACTGATAGTCTTCATTTCTACCCTCTTCTCTAAACCTCTCTCTCCTGTCTTTTTCTGATTAGGTTGTAGCACTTCCTTTAGTATTTCTTGTAGCACAGGTCTGTTATTCACAAACTCTTTCAGTGTCTGTTTGTATGTAAATATTTTAATCTTTCCCTCATTTTTGAAGGACAATGTTCTTGGTTGGCAGTTTTTCTCTTTCAGTATCTTAAATATATCACACCACTGCCTTCTTGCCTCCATAGTTTCTGTGGAGAAATCCTTACATAGTCTTATCGAGCTTCTCTTGTATGTGATGGATTGCTTTTCTCTTGCTGCTTTCAGAATTCTCTGTGACATTAGACAATTGATCAGTAAGTGTATTGGAGTAGGTCTACTGTGATCTATTCTGTTTGGAGTATGCTGCGCTTCTTGAATCTATAAATTTACATCTTTCATGGGTTAAGAAATTTTCAATGATTATGTCTTTTATTTTTCTTTCTGCCCCTTTTTCCTTCTCTTCTCCCTGGGACACCCATAGCATGTATATTCATGTCCTTCACGTTGCCATTCAGTTCCCTAAGACCCAGCTTGTATTTTTCCACTCTTTTCCTATCTGTTCTTTTGTGTGTAGGATTTCAGATGTCCTTTCATCTAGTTCACTGTTCGTTTCTTCTGCCTCTTCAAATCTATTGTTGTATGTCTCCATTGTGTTTTTCATCTCTTCCACTGTGCCTTTCATTCCTGTAAGTTCTATCATTTGTTTTTTCAAGCTTATGAATTCTTCTTTATGGTAATCCAGTGTCTTCTTTATATCCTTCAAGTCTTTTGCCACATTTTTCTTCAGCTCATTGATTTGTTTGAACATCTTTAATTAGTTTTTCACTTCCTGCATCTCAGTTGAAGTGTTAGTTTGTTCATTTAGCTGCTACATATTTTTGTGTTTCCTAGCATGGCTCATTATTTTTAGTCTAGGCATCTGATTTTCTTGATTAGTTTATCCTGGAGCTCATTTTCACTCTTTTATCTAGGGTTTTCTTGTTGGTTGGCTTTGTTCTCTGTTCTTTGGCATTCAGTTCAACTTATTCTAGACCTCTGACCTAGCTTCTGTTTGGCTGATAAGAATTTTTCAGCTCTTGTTTTTCTGGTTCTTGCCCTGCCTCTATGTAACCTTTTTGTGAGAGGGTCTCTCCAGATATGATCGAACCCCAATCAGATTTTCCCCATATAACAGGCCCAGGTTTCAGGGGGAGAGTGTAATCTGTATGACATTTCCCTGAGAACAAGACCCCATGGTTGTCAGACCCTCCTGTGAAGCCTCTAGACTCAGTACTTTTCCTATCCTGTCCAGCAGATGGCACTGGTCAGCCCACAGCTCCCCACCCATGTAAAGAGGACCATAGGTGCCTTTAATTCTCAGCAAACTCTGTCCCTGCCAGGGTCGTGGCTGACTCAAGCTGTTTCTATTATTGAGCCCTGGGGTCTGAGTTCTCTGAATAAGGGCCATCAATTGAGCTGTGCCTAAGTTATCTCTTTTAACATGCACAACGATCCTGCAAGGAAGGTATTTTCATCTTCATTTTACAGTCAAGGAAACTAAGCCTCAGAGAAATGAAGGAACTTTGCTTCGAGTGGCCCCTGCCATGCTGTCCACAAACATTTCCTGGGTACCTCTCATGACAGGCTCCATGCTGTAAGCCAGGTCTAAATAAAGAGCATTTCTCTGTTGGAGCTCACCAACAGCTGGAGGAAATCAGCTCAAGTAATAGCTTGGCCTTTTGACCTGCTGTCTCCCACCAAGGCAACATGGTAGTTTGCTCTCAGTTAGTTATAAAGCTGAAAATATTTGCATTTAACTTACTCCAAACGCTGAGTAGCCATTTTCCATTTACTAGTTTAGTGAGGTTTCTTGGAGGGCAATTCCAGGAAAGACTTGGGTTGATGTTTTCTGAATTGTGTACTACCTATCAAAGTGTTCTCTAAACATTAGGCTTCTATTTCCCATAATCCCTGTAAAAGCACCAGTGAGGCAGACGGGTGCTAGACCACCTCTGCAGGGAAGGATAAAACTGAGAGGGTCATCAGACTCTGGCACCCCTGGACACAGTCTATAGGGGGGAGATGAGACCCCAGAAGTAAAGCCAGGGACTAACATTGTTACCACATTAAAACAGTTTTGTTAGTTGTTGTTATGGCTGTTTGTTGTGCGTGTATAAGTGATCAATGACTCCCTGCTTTGGAAATGGTCCGACAAGAGGATGGGGGCATAGTAAACTTAGAGGTGACTCTGACTAATTCTGGACCACTTGGCCCATAGGAATCACTGGGAAGCTATAAGGCCTCCTGTCTTGAGGACTTTGAAGAGAAAACTCTTTGATCTAGGCTCAATCACTTCAATCCTACTCATGCTTTTAATTCTCAACAACCCTCCTTGCAGACTGTGCTGGTTTGAAACTGTTATGGACCCCAGAAGAGCCATGATGTTTTAATTCAATCTTAAGGGGTGGAACCTTTTGATTGAATGTTTTCATAGAGATGTGACCCACTCAACTGTGGGTGAGAACTCTGACTGAATTATTTCCATAGGGGTGTGGATCCCGCCCATTCAGGATGGGTCTTGGTTCACCGGACTATGTAAGAGAGCTCAAGAGCCAACACAGACACTGACGCTTGGAGATGCTAAGCTAAGAGATGAAGCCCACAGTTTGCTCCAGAGAAGCTAAGAGAGGACCCCCAGATGCTTAGAGAGAAAAACACCCTGGGAGAAAGAAGCAAGGATGCACAGGAGCTGAGAAACAGAAGTGAAGACAAAAGCCCAGAGATATTTTCGAGTAAGTAATTTTGAAATGCAACCTGGGAGCAAAGGCAGCAGACGCCAGCCACGTGCCTTCCCTGATGACAGAGGTGTCCTGGACGCCATTGGTCTTCCTTCAGAGAAGGTATCCTCTTGCTGATGCCTTAGTTTTGGACACTTTTATGGCCTTAGAACTTAGGTTATTTGTAACCTAATAAATCCCCTTTATAAAAGCCAATCCATTTCTGGTGTTTTGCATAACAGCAGCTTTAGCAAACTGAAACACAGGATTTCTTTGATGCAAGATCTAAGGAGTTTAGGGTTAAATTTTTTTACTTTTATTGGATCATAAACTCCTTGAGGAACAATGATGTTTCATTGCACTTGGATGTTTTGTGTCTTATGTTAGGTATCCAACAAACCCTTGGGATGGACAGTGATCTTTAATCTTCTGGGAGGAAGAGACTCCCTTCACTTTGATAACTTGATGAAGGCTGTAGATTTTGCTCCACTCATAATGACACAGACACACAAACTGCACTGGTTTTCAGGGGTTCACAGATTTCTACAATCCCACCATAGAGCCTAGATTAAGTAAAAAAACACACCTGGGATCGAGAACCTAAGATGGTGGCTAGGTGAGACAGAGCAAGGGGACACCTCCGTGAAAAACACTGAATAAAAACCAGAAAGTGACCCAGAACGTCACTTCCAAAGTAGCACCAGCCGGACAAGGTCTGCTAAAGCCACAGGGAACGTGCATTTGGTGAAACCAGGAGTCTGCATTCTGAAACGAGTGAGTGAGTCAGCTGAGTCCCTCGGCCACATTGCGGTGCGGGGAAACGGTGGGTTGGCGTTTGGAGCCTGGGAGCAGCTGCAGATAAGACGGGAGTGGTGTGGACTAACACCTCGGTGTCTGGTGTGGAGGATACCCCTTCCCATACCCACTGCTGACTGTCTCGGGTCCAGGGGAGCAAAGGGGAGCCAAAAGGAGAAAAACAAACAAACAAACAAAAAAAACCGCACGACTTGCAGCTGTCTCCCCAGCGGGCGGGGCTACTCCTGCCCGGGGCCGAACACACAGCACAGAGCCGCGCCAAGAAACCCAGCCTGACACGGAGTTTTCCCTGCAGCACCGCTCACATGCCACATTATCCATCGTGGACAGTGGCTTTGAATACACCCACAGCTGATTGTCCCGGAGCTGGGAGGGCGGAGCTGTGTGGAAAGGGGGGAGTTAACGACTCCCATTCAACCATCTTTGAAGCGGGCTGGGAACGCTCCTACACAGCCTGGCATCCCAGGGCTTCCCTGGAGACCGGTGCGCACTTGTGACGTGACACGGCCCTGCCTCAGCAGAGGTCCTGGATAAGCACGCAGGGAGAGGGGAACCGCTCGGAAATCCCAAGGAACGTACGCCAATACCAAGGACTTTTGGGTCAGGGCAGAGAACTGACTTAAATCTCCGGGAACACCTGGGAGGTTTGATAATTAAAACTGCCCTTCCCCCCTAACCGCACAGACACACGCCCCGCATTCAGGGTGGACAGCACTGACAACACACCCAAATTAAGTGCACCAATTGGACCCCACAACAATCAGATCCCCACACACCACAAAGTTGGGGAGAACTGACTTGAGGGGAATAAGTGATTCACGGACGCCATCTGCTGGTTAGTTAGAGAAAGGGTATGCCACCAAGCTGCAATTCTGATAAAGTAAAAGATCAAGTAAAGCAAATGCCAAGAGGCCAAAAACAACAGAAAATCTTAAAACATATGATAAAACTAGACGACATGGAGAACCCGAATGCAAACACTCAAATCAAAAGATCAGAAGACACACAGTACCTGGCTCAGTTACTCAAAGAACTACTGACAGGCTA